>JAAGNO010016187.1:0-34714 GCA_033439905.1 Ceryle rudis | reverse complement strand
GGCAGGTTTCCAAGAAGGTGTTTATTCTGCATTAATTTTAGCCGTTTTGTTGTTGGGGTTTTGTTTGGGTGTTTTTTTTTTTTTTTTTTTTTTTTTTTGTTTGTTTGGTTTTTTTTGTTTTGTTTTGTTGTTGTTGTTGTTGTTGTTTGTTGGTTTGGTTTGGTTTTGGTTTTTTGGTTCTTTTGGTTTTTTGTTTGTTTGCTTTGTTTGTTTGTTTGCTTTTTGTCTCAGGGGAAACAGAATGATCCTTTTTATGTCTGTATGAACAGGAATGAGAGATGTTTCCAAGTATTAATAGTGCATAAGTAGTCCTCAGAATGAGTGAAGAACAGTATTCTCCAATTCTGGATAAAAAAAACAAAACATGGAAGCATCTATATGATAGAAAAACAAATCTGGTTTTGTTTAGCAACAAGCAATAGATGCCTTACTGTAAGAGAAACAGTTACTGCAATGCAAAAAAGCCAGTTCTGAGCCTCTATCAGATTCTCCATCAGATAAAGTATAACTTTAGAAATAACTTTTTTCCCAACTTAAGTCTAAATATCTGACAGTGCCTTGAAACAATCCACGTGGAAGAAGTTCAGTAGAACTGTGTTTTTTCTTTTATCTTTTGCTAGGTTCGTCATACCTGTCCTGTCTGTCTGCGCTTTCTCCTCAACGGGGCAGCTTTCCTTCCAGTGTGCCTGCGCTTTCTCCGGGGGGGCACAACTGTACCACTTGTGCCAAACAAGATGATCCCAGACTCATTCTTGGTGCTGAAGGAGAGGTTGATTTCTGTGCCCATATCAAATGAGACAGGCTGCAGTTCCACAAAACCTGGCTTAGGGAAGCTAACTGTATAAATGTTCTGTAGGAAGAAGAGGGCAAGAAAGTGCATTAGCAGAATTAAAAACAAGAGTATGAACACACAGAAAAGATTTCTTAACTAAAATAATAACCTACACATATATAACTAGTGTGAAGAGCTGGAAAGTAATAAGAAACACTAAGCAATTTACTTCTCAATGTGTTGTGCAAACACTAATTTACCTGTTTACATCTGGCATCATTAGAGTATTTCTGGAATCCTGTCTTACAGGAAGGCAAAGTTCCAGTCTTATCTCAGTATATCCTTGGATTAAAAATAACTGCTCACAGGTGGTTTTTATATGGTTTTCCATTGAGTTAATGCAGTGGGATTTTGCTTTTAAATCAATACAATAGATAACAAGAGGCAATATGAACATAAATTAGCTTCTATTATTTGTCAAATGTGCCCAGATAATATTGTTCATTAATCAGTCATTATGGCTTCGACATTACTGTTCCACTAAGCACTACAGCTTTCTTGATGACTCAGGCTCATAAATGAAGCACTCGTAGCACGTGGCCCAACCCTTTGGACATTGGTAGCCATTAAAACAATTTAAAGCGTAGAGTAAGTCATCAAATAATAAATTAGTGCATACTCCTGTAGATTTTCTGTAATTGCTGCCAATTCATGTATTCTTTCATCTGCAGAAGACCAGTGCATAGAAACAGTGTCTTTTTCTGAAGTAACTAACCATTTTTGAGGCACAGTAGAACAGTTTTCAGATCTGGAGATAATAGATTATACCAGATAAAATAAGTGCTGATGATTTTCAGCCCTTTCTGAAATCTGAGGGCATTTAAATAATTGACCGTGTATCTAGCCTTTATCTTTTGCTTTTACTTCACTTCTTTTTAATTATGTTACATATCCTGTTTTGTACAATTAGAGTATTTTATTTAATTCCCAAACAAAATGGTTAATCCAGTTAGATTTTGTACCCTGAAACCTCAAGGGTTACAAAATAACATGAAAACCAAAGTGCTAAGATTTGTCGCAACAGAAAAAAAAAACCAAAACCCCAAAAAATCTATCCTTCTTTCCTATTTAGGAAAGGTTCTGTGGTAAATGAAAACAAATGTGAACATTTTTGCTGAAAGTAAATTTGTAACATTTAGAAGCATTTGAACAATATGGTTATTTACAGTTTAGCTTTATCACAAACTTGAAAACTTAAAAATGGCCATCTCATGACAGATCCATCTAGTCTAATATCCTGTTTGAGAGTCCTATTGCTGTACGCTTTTTACTCTGATGAAGGCCAGAGGTACAAGTGGGAAACACGGCAAAAGAAGGTCATCATCTTTATTTTGGCCTGGCCAATTTCCAGTCACTGTTCAAAGGAAATTTTTTATGTTTTGTAGAAAAATGTTTGGAGAGCATCAAGTTAACAACAACTCATTTGGATTTACTGTAGTGGTATCTGATATGGAACTCTAGATCATACATCTGCTTGCAAAACTACCTTAAATAGCACAGATTTCCAGGAAAGTAATATAAACTATTTATTGGGAGACAAATGTCACTGGAAATATTTCTTTTATATACACAGACTCTTTCTCCATGGAAAATTACTATATTATCTACCAAACTTAGGATGAGATTCCTTGAAGATTATATGCATTGAAAGCCTCTTAATTAGAAGCAACGACAATTGAAAATAAATAGACTTGACTTGTATTTTAAGTTAAAATAACAACACCAATTTTGCACATTCTTACTGATCAGTAAGAAATGCGCCTTCTGGCTCAGTGGTAGTTTGTAAATGCTCTGCAGCTCCTGTCCTAAAGGGTGACTTTGTTTCAGTTACCCCTAGATATACCATGATTTTCAAAGTATCTCAGGTTTTCTGTAGTGAATAACTCTATAATAACATTTTAAAATAATAATAATAGTTTAAGTCCTTGGATTTTATGTGCATACAATTTTTTAAAGGTTTTTGCAATATTGTCAGTGCCTAATTCTGTCCTCATTTATGTCATTCTCATTTTAGTCAGCTGAAACAAAGCTAGACCAACGCTAATATTTCAGAAAATCCTATCTTTTAGGGATAGGGATATCACAGCTGGCCAGGGATACTGTCCGAGGAGTTAGGATCTGGAAAACTGGTCTAATGGCTAATCAGATTCATTCATCTTTCTTCCTCTTAAATAGAACTGTTCTACTTTTCATGTTAGATCCCTATGTGTGTCTGAATATGCCTTATACACTTAATATATTATGCTGTAAAATCAGAAACCAGAAAACATTTATATCTGTTAAGACCAAAATACATGGAAGTCAGACTAACCTCTAGTGTGCATCCTTTGGTTAGACCAACAAAATCGGGACTACTCAATATGTTATATGGTGTCCTTGATATTTCAATCTCTTTGAGACAACCTGTATATTTCTTTAAGTTCACCTCAGGCCTGAAAAAAAATTAGAAGCGCAGTGTGTTTTCAAAACCAGAGTTTAAGGAGAACACAGTCAGCCAGACACACTCACACTGTCAGATGCACAGAGGCTTGATTTTTTTTTTTTAAATACACACATACATCAAATAGATACCCGTTGCCATCTACCACCTATCAGCGCATATTGCACTCTGCCTTGCCCCTCTAGGCTACTTTCATTTCGTTAGCGTCGGTTTTTGGGTTTTGTTGTTGTTAAAGGAGTGCTGTCACCTTTGTTTTAATGAGCTATGAAATAAGTAAGTAGTTGTTCCTTAGGCAAGGCAGAAAGTTGCAACGTAGGAAATCATAACAATAGAGACCTTAACTGGAAGACACGTTTCCTTCATGGTTTTGCATACTAGATCCTAATGAAAGAGAAAATTCAGTAGCATACAAACTTTTTGGATAAAGTCTTTGCCAAAGACTGGAAAAAAGAAAAAAAGTTTTCATTTGGTTTTTACGCTTTAGGAATTCTTTATGTTCGGGTAGAATGACATTTGTTTTCCATGTTTTTTATGTTCCCAGTATCTTTCCTATGAAAAGTGTCACATATATTCTTATGACACAGCAATGCATTTGACTTTCTCAGGCGGTGAGAAGAAAAAAGAAACTTGTGTTTGTTACAGAATGTAACAATCTATCCAAGACAGGAAAATATTGTAATAGAATTGCAAAGTTCAGTGGTTTGGCTCAGCATCTGGTTGACAGAAGAAATGTGGAAACCCCTGAAAGTAACACCAAAGCTAGCATGCTTGAATTGAAAAGTATGACTTCCCAGGGCTGGGAACACCAGAGTGGGACCATAATTGCTGGCAACATCTCAACCAGGCTTGCAAGAAGAAAGGACTTGTGAAGTCACTTCAGAAAAAGAGTCGCCATTCATACCATGGAGAGTAAACCCCAGAAGAAAGAAAATTCATTAGTTAATTCACTCACAATATTAGCCATGAGTGTTTACTAGAATATGTGAATACAAAGAGCTCAAAGAAAGAAAAATTAGTTTGGAAAATAAATGAATTAATACTGGGGGGTGGGGAGGAAACTCAACATTTTAGGTCCCTGGAAGGAGATTAAAGATTTTAAAGAACGTTAATTACAAACTGAAACCATTTTGCACAGATACTATTAAGCTGCAAGTTTTGGCACTGAAAGCCACTCTTTGCATTACAGCCATCCTAGCAAGTGCAGTGTATTCTCTGGCAAATTAGCATCCTCTGATTAAGTTAAAGCAAGCTTCTTGTTTATTAAAATAATCCCTGTTCTGCTTTATTTACAGTCATCTAGTTATGGTCACCTTTAATTTTTGAGTTTTCTTTTGTTTCCTAGCTCTTCCCCAGTTCCTTTTTTGACTCAGCTTCCCAGCAGCAGAAGAGGTTTGCCATATCATTGTAAGCAGTGCCCACAGACTCCTGCCTTTGCATCCAGAAACCATTCATGTTCCTACCACCTTCCTGCCTTGACCAGTTACAGACTGTCCCTCACGCTGTCCCGTTACAAGCAGCTCCTGTTATCTTGTAATTCCTAACCCGTATGGACTCTACATCCTTGCAAACATTGAACACTTGCTTCGTGTTTTCTTAAGTTTTCCTTTTTCCCTTGTTCCCTTCCAAAATATAAAAAAACAAGGTCCAAGTTCACTCAGATCTGGTACAAATTCTTGGGCTTTTTTTTTTTTTTTTCCCCTGAACTAGGATCACAGTCAAGGGAACAGAAGCACATTTCTGGAACTCATGTGGAAATAATCTTCCTCAGGATCTGGGGCGGGGGTTGAATTTTTCTAATTCTAGCCAGGAACTAAGCTGCAAAGCATAGTGAAATTCAGTTCGCATCTGAGCATATCAAAGCAAAAGAAATGGACACAAATAGTTGCAAACTGAAAATACAGTCAGAAATAGGTGACCTCCCCTATCCTCCTCCATCCTCCTGTTGTTAAACTCAGAAGTGGCAAATTTCACAAAAATCTGCACCTTGCTTTCATACCCTCCTCAGTATCTCTTCACTGCCACACAGTGTAGTGCTCCTTCCCTGACCTGGGACTGCATTGCTCTTACAGCCTGAAGGTCAGAACCCCACTCAGCAATACAGTTCGCTGTAGCTTTGCTACCGAGGCATTCCAGTGCCATAAACAAACACAGCTGAAGTAAGCAGCTGTGTGAAGAAAATAAAAGTTGTCTGTGTAGGTGTGTGCACAGCATGTAAGATGACAGTATTAAGCACTTGGGAGCAGCTTTGCTTGCTGCAGAAGGAGCAACTTGCTGAATTAACAGCCTTAGCGTAACAGCTGGTATAAATACTGCCCACACGCTGCTTCTGCATCGCCGGCTGTGCTTTCAAGCTGCACTTACTAGACACATGCAAGTCATGCAAGTAATCTAATTATTTTTACCTTGCTTTCATACTAGGGAGAGAAAAAAAAAAAAATTAATCAAAATTACATTAATTGTAGCAAATGATACTTTTTAGAAAGGTTCAAACATTTCCCAGTGAAGCCGATATAAATCATTTTCAAATAACACATAATATATGGTGACATTCTATATACCCTATCAGGCTCTGCAAACAGCTACCTTAAAATGTAATATATCAGAGAGCTTTTATAATTCATTGCTATACATGGTCATGAGTAAAAGTGAACCATGTAAAAGAATTTGGCAGAACTGACATGACCTGATAATTACAGTCACGGGCACCTCAGCACTTATTGTTTGCAGTAGCTCAGCTTTGCCCTAATCCTCTTTTCACTATTTTTGATTCTAATTTACCATAACATTCATCTTGCCCCAGTGAATGACGAATCATAGCTGTAGGCAAAATGGTTACCACAGGTCCAAGTAGCTGTGGTACACTGATTTTCTAAGCAACCACAGAGGATTTGCTGGAGGATAATTGCTCTAGACATTTTGTTATGCACTGGTGTGATTTCACAATTACATAGTATAGTGCTATATTTCATGAGTAAAGTAGACCTTAGATCTTTTTATTGCCGGGTGATTTGACATCAGAGGTCAGATATTAACCTAATAAATTAACAAATAATGCCCATTCTTTTAGTTGCAGAACAGCCTGTGCACTAATCACCAACAGTTCCTTGTGCACATGACCACTTCAAGGCTGTCATTATGCCATGTAGCTAAAGCTGACATAGATTAATGGGCTTGTTTCTGTGTTGCTCATCTGTTCATTGTAGCACAGAATTCTCTGTTCCTGTCATGGCAAAATTCATTTGCATTGCATCTTGTCATTGCTGAATATTCCTTTAAACTTTAAGTAAGCTTTTTGTCTATTTAAAACCATGTAATACAGTTGCTAAATTCAAGTACCTGTTATCCCATTTCTTTAGTTCATTAAAGTTTATCAGTGATATTATACAGTATTTTAAAATTAAATACTGGGAATTTTATTTGCCTAAGAAATTCAGGATCAGGTTTCTGAAGGGAAAAGTTTGCCTATTTCATTCTACTTACATTAAATATATTAAGAGTATTTTATCCTTTACTTTAAGTCTTGAATACAGGAGGAGCTTAATCTAATGAGTCTACAAATAATTTTAAATGACATCTAAACACAGAATTTTTTTACATAGTGAAAGTACACTGACCCTGATTATGCAAAAACATGCATACCCATTTAACAGTAATCCCATGAGGAGTAGTTTGCAGTTTAATGTTTTCTACTCATGCACAAGCTAAACACTTGCACTTAATTTTGTGGAGGTATGGAGCTATTTCTATAATTCTGAGGTCACAAATTCTCTTCATCCAATAAAAAACCCCACACTTTAAAAGTCAGCTACATCCTGGTTCTTGCACGACATCAGAAAGATGTACTGCACCATTAATGCTACTTCCATTGTATTTGTGTAACGTAAACAGCGTGAAATACATGGAAATACACAACATATGGAAATAAAGTGTTGGTCTGCTATAGCAAGTATGGTACATTGGGAGCTCACCATTTACTTACTGTAAGTGAACTTGAGAAATAAATACAGAGAATAAGATTACTCTGCATTTACAACCCCTTGCCAAAGGGAAAGAAATGGGTTTGAGCCATGTTACCTTAGATTTCTCAGGGTTGGTAATCCGCCAAAATATATTTTCTCATGCCCTTTCAAGTTGAGCCCAAAGTGGCTGCCTGTAGAAGCTGTTGCTATGGTCTCTTCTTCATTGGTGTCGATGTCTACAATTGATACGTTGGCTGGAAGACATTTGAGATTAGGTTCAAAATATGACAAATTAATGTAGGCAAATTAAGGCCTTAATGTAAGAAACTAAGAGAGAAATATTTGGAAGGTTAGCAGGTGAGGGGAGAGGCAAGGAGGGTTGCATTTTGCAGTATAGACACTGGATTTCTGAATTGTCAATTATGGGCAGGGGAAGAGATCTGCACTTTCCTCTGTTTCCATAACAACCTGAAAAGCTATAGTAGTTCTGTATGCTTCATTTTTATATATTCTTTAAACCTATTTCAATTTGGTATGTTCTCTGTGTCAATGTAATTTGGACCTAACACCTCCGAACAAAGTCAAGATCATTTTACATTTAATTTGTGATGTCAGTCCAAAGGTTGTCACTTGAGCAGGATATTTTAGTGTAGGAGTTTGTTAAGCATTGCCATTATGTGCTTTAGAGACTGGTGATCAGTCACTCTAAACCATTTTCAAACCAAAAGCACTCGGTTGCTGTCACGTCTAATTTCAATCTGGAATCAGTTATGCACTACATACAACCATCCTATTTAAATGCTTGTTCCATGTATATTTTAAATGTACAGAATATAAAGTTCAACGAGAGAGACAAAACACAGTGAAAAATACCAAGCAGCCCCTGAGGAAGAAAGAGATATTCTACCATAAGGATGCAAAGAAAGGGTGCTTCTTTCCTTGGTTTGTTTTCATTTTTAGTTTGTTTGTTTTGTGTTGTGGGTTTTTTTGTGTTAGTTTTTGTTTGGGTTTTGTTCATTTGTTTGGTTTTGTGTTGCTGTTGTTTGTCTGTTTTGGTTTTTTTTTTTCTTCCAGATACTTAAATGCAAGAGAGTGCTTATAATCTACATTTCACCCTGCTCCCCTATCTACATACCTAAGAAATAAAATGAACATTTATTTTAACTAAAAAAGTGACCAGCCTCATTTCTCATTAAAGATAGGCTAGAGTGAGTCTGGAAATGAAAGACCTGTCAATGTCTTAGGAGATTTCAAAGGGAGGACTGGCCAGAAGAGGTAATGTATAATCCATGGAGAGGAAGGTGCAATGAGACGATGGGAGGAAGTGCCTTCTCTGAGAGAAGCTCTCCCCATAGGTGAGTCTCTTGTAGCAGCAGCTGACTAAGTAAATGCCTTAAAAGAGGAAAGGAATGTGTAAAGCCTGAAACCAAACTACCATTTTCAGTAGTGAAAGAGAATTGAATGGGGAATAGACTTTCCTGCTGCAACTTACTGTAAACAGGTTATTTTTCCTTTTATTTCTATACCTGTATCTCCTTTATAAACATGTGATGTGTTTGAATGGCATTAATAAATTACACTTATGTGACATTGTATTTTCTCTTAATACCTTCTGAATTAAGTATAAACTAAGATAACTGGCTAGCAACAAGGCATTCCTTGCTCTAAGGGTGCAACAAATCTACAAGTGAGAGCTCTGAATTATTTTGGCCAGTGTCCCAGCTCCCAAACCCACTTCAACCAAATGACAAGAGAGTGGATCTGTGAGATGCGAAGGTCAGGTAGAGAGCTGGCACTGCAGAGGGGAAGAGAAGGAAGACTGTGTTCAGGGGCTTATGATGACCCTGAAGATTCAGAATGTAATAAGTTTTAGGGATAAGAAGGCACAGAGAATGTCATGTATGGAATAAATAAAATTAATTTTGCTCAAGTAAGATTCTACCAGTCCTATAACTAGATTAAAAGCAAACAAACAAAAAGGGTTTTGCCAGCAAGACAGACAGCATTCTTTGCTATCTTATTAAATGCTACCACTTCACATTTTGCATCAGTAACAGGCAAAAGAATTAGTAGCACTTCTGAAGATGCTCCCAGTTGCTTCTGTGCGGATTCAGCACACCGCGTATCATTAGAGAATATAAAATAGCTTTTGAGTTTGTCTACTGACTGCAGACAATCTATCAGCACTGAAGTCACTGCTTCTTTTAAGTGCTTTGGGATACACTGAGCATGAGAGGACGGTACGACACGAAAACTACTGCTGTCCTAACAAAAATCACCCACGTTTGGTTTATGACTTTGAACATTAAGGAATTGATGAAAAAGCTTCTTTTTTCCTACTCAGACACATTTTAGAATGTAATTCTAAATTAAGCTACCTGTTCATAAAAGGCCTGTTTCACTGTGCAATCACTTGCATGCAACAAAAGACACCTGTAATCTAAGGAAAAGAAGTTGCTTAAATCACTAGAACTTTACGATTCCAGCAATTTTGCACAACATCTTCTCCAGGATTAAATGTTTAATTGCACTGCACAGGTAACTGGGAAAGTCATGGTGTTAATACCACAGGAACTCACCTTGCTTTTGAATTCTTGACAGGGTGAAAGATTTCCATTTGCCATCATTATGGTTTTGGTTGCTGATAACAGAAGCTGTACCTGAACCCAGGTCGTAGCTGACTTTTATACGCCCACCAATGAGTTCAACACTCATGAAATCCTTCTGTTAATGAAAGGGATTAGATACACAAATTATGATTCTTATTAATTTTGGTAAGAGGCATATGACAATAAAGAAATACTTTCTTTTCCTGGGTGACAACAGACAACTTTTTTCAAGCTTTTAAAAAAAACTACTCAGGCATTTCTTCCTGGGACTGTAATGTACAAAAGTCTGCTGCCAACAAGTTCTTTTTTCCCCTTTTCTTCTTTGGAGAAGCTGGTGTTTTGATAACAACTTAGCTGGAGTTTTGATGGGGATGTCTGTGCTTTTATTTTCTGAGGCTGAAGACAGAGATACACTTTATAATCACTTGAAACTAATATTCAGCTTTGAGTATACGTCTGTGCCACAGTTGGTGCCTTTACCACACTCCTCAGCTAGATTTAAACTTGCAGGGTAGAAAACAGGAATAGTAAAGATGGTAAAACAGGCTTGTTTTAAAAGGGTTTCCAGGGAGTAAGCTGTACTGATGGAGCCACAGAGAGCTATGAACTGTTATTCTCATAACCACTGACACTGATCTCTAAGCAGGCACTGGAGATGGCTGACGGCAGCAATGGTATATGGTGCAGTATCTACAGAAAAACTGTCGGGATACAAAGAGCACAACAAATAGCCAGGGGACAGGAGAGCATGAAAGGCAGTAAGTGATAGTGGAACTATGACCAAGAACATGAATGTACCAGAGAACTTTTAATTATCATTTTGCTTATGGACAGTTCCGCCTGTACTCAGACCTAGGGAGAATGAAAATACTTTACTATGTGCTGAATACTTAAGCAAAACAGTGATAATAATGTTATGTATATGAACACAAACTTATGTTCATAAGAAAAGAGTAAACTTTAACAAGCTCAGTAGTCTAGATGCTTATGTATGACTACCCATGCATCACCAGAAAGTGCATCCTCAAAGTTTTTATACAGTGGGACAATATCTTTAGAGACAAATTTTATCAGGGGTGAGTTGCCTTCCAGCTCCCAGTGTTTTTCAGAAGTTCAGGTAAATAATTTTTTTCAAGAAAACTACATAATTATACAAAATAATTATACACAATCATCTAAAATAATTACATTAATTATACTTTCAATATTCAATTATGAAAGTTAATTAGAAAAAGTAGGTAAGTACTTTATTACCATAATAAAATGTTATCTTCTACTATAGTCAGTCAGGGGGAGCACACTCCTCCTTGATAGTTCCAGCAATTCTGACAATTTTTCCCAAAATACAGGAATCTGAAGTAAGACTGATTTATAGAAACACCATTTTGGTAAAATAGTGAGAACTCAGTAATTCTTAAAGACGTCAGTGGGAACTGCTGCTCATCATTTCTGGCCCATATGAAAAAGCTAAGGAAAGGATTCTTTTCCCAGTCAGGCATGCTTTTTTAATCCATCTGGACCAGCGATGCTGAAGCTGAGTTATTCCTGTATCAAGTGAGGATCTGGCCAGATGTCTTTATAAAAAACTTCTCGCTATCCACACACATTTGGTAGTGTGTGTGAGTAAAAACCTTGAACAGCTTTATAACTAATGTTTCTATTCTCTATTTTAGATGTAAAGGCACCATCTATAGACCTTGTAAAAAAGTCATCAACATCACATCCTGTTTGCTGCACCATTCAGTTCCCCTTCAAGGCAACTCATATTAAACACCAACTTTCTCTTTATAAGCGTCCCTGTCCTCACACCACGATATTTTAAACCACGAATGTAAGACCACAACTGACAATGTTTACACAGGCGAGCGTTTGGGATAGATGAAAATTAATGAATAATTTCAGAAAAGCTGGAATTCCTCTCAGTCTAACACAATGCTCTTTAGTCAGTACACACTACGTAGTCACCTTCCGCACTATAACGTTGTCTTCACTTGGACAGCAATGAAGTATCATACCAGGCAACATCATACCAGGACAGTGCTACAGTAAATTACTATTTGTTTTCATAATATGATGTATTAAGCCACTGCAAAGATGCCATGAAACCTGTGAGGAGTGTGGAGGTTAACTGGTTGTTCTTACCAAGTCATCAGTAGCAAGATACATCAGCAGGGCGTTTGATGCAAAGGTCCTGAATTTGAACATGACCGTGGAAATATTGGGGTTCCAGCGGATGGGGCGGCTCACCATGGCGTAGCTGTCGCCATCGAACTGGACCGTCCCTTCACCATCTGCCACCTGTGGGCTGAAAAGGGGCAATTCCAACAATTTTCCTTTGAGGTGTGAGGTTAAAGCAAAAAGAAGTGGGGGGCTAGGGGTGTCAGGGGATACCTCTCAGGAGTCTTACTGAACTTGGTTTGGTATTATAACAAACCCCCATTCTGACAAGTGAAGCTGTAAGGTCAGCTCACCAGCTGCCCAACACAAAAGCACGTCTGGGAGGAAGATGGAAGAGGAATATGTCACATGTATCACGGTCTGTAATGACTCATTTCACAATCCTCTATGTAAAATGGCATTATGTACTCTTTCAGCTTGTAATAAATCTTGGTTTTGTTACTGTTAGTGATTTTACAACTTCTGGAGGGGCCCAGATTGAAAACCCTGTGAACTGCTATTCTCTGGGGTTTTTTTTATATACAAGAGTGGCCATATGAGTCCCTCCACAGTTTTTTTACATTCAGGTCATTATGAAACTGAAAAGATTAGGCCTTGAGTTCTTTTATTACAATTTTTGTGATAGTATCTTTGTCCATTTCTGTCACATAGACCAGGTAGATGGAAGACAGCAACCTTTTGCTTTAATCACAAACTGAGTAACTGAATCTGAACACGGGACCTACATGTCAAATATTGTCCAGGAACATGTTTCCCACTTTTTTTTTGCACACATACAAGGACCTTGAATGTAGTCCTCTCATCTTCCATAGCTACACTTAACAATTTTGCAGGAGAATGGGACTCTTTTCTTCTACTGGAACAATGGGTTAAGGTAAAAGGGAGCTTTTAATACAGTTTTCTATAACTTTCAAATCTAGTATTCCCTTCTTTTTTTTTTTTTCTTCTTTTTAATCTCCCTCTGATCCACTCTCACTCCAAACAAGCAGATCTACACTATCACTAAGGAATGAGAACATTTAATTTAGGTAGAGATGCACATAAAGGTTTAGGCATTTCCATTAGGACTTGCTTGGAGCTGAAATGCGTATATCCATTGTTATGCTTTTAAATTTCCACCTAGTATCAAGAGCTGTGGCAGGTGTAGTCCCCCAACAGACAAAGCAGACAAAGCAAGAAGGGTGTGCCAGAGCAGTTTGATGCCTTGGCCATTAAGCCGCACTTCATGGTGCTTAACTGGTGCTTCAGGGTCTGGACCCCTTAGTAAATAGGCTTGGGGTCTGAGCTTGTCTGTGTTTTGTCTGCTTGTCTCCTCAACCAGTCAGAATGACCACACTGCACCCTCGACTATGGTCCTGCCTAAGAGCCAGAGGAGCTGATTCTTTGCAGAGCAGCCAGCCCTGGCAGTTGGACCATCCCCTTGGGCACACCATCCAAGGAGCCTTCCATGGATTGAGTGAGTCTCTGTGGATTGAGTGAGCCTCACTCCCACTTCGGGTGAATGGTATCTTGGGCACTCTGGTGTGGGAGGTTTCCCCTTGATGAGTGAGTGTGTGACCATTTAGGAATGAGTTGTGCAGTAGTTAATTCCCAACAGACATCCAAAACTTGTATTTGGTCAGAAGGAGCTCTGGGCAACTTTGGTTGCAATAAACCCCCATTTTGGATAGCAGCTGTTGTTTGCTTTGTGGGTGCCTCTGTGACAAAGGCCTTCAGTCAAGGAAATACTCTGGTATTTTCAAATTTGTTTTGGTTCGTAACTGGAATTTCCATCACTTTCAAAGCCTTAGTAGGTTGTCAGACTAGGCTGCTGATTTGGAAACTTGCCTACGCTTCACCTCCCCGTCTGGCTTTACAATTATTTTACCTAATGGAGCATGAACTCTATACCATATATTAATACTATCAAATTCATGAAAAATTGGGAGCATCTAAGGGAACAGTGCTGTTTTCCTGCAGTGGGTCCTGGTGAGAGCCATAAACAAAGACGTGACAAACCCAGAGTCTCTTCTTTACATGATTATTCCCAGGACTGTGCTGTTGTATCATGTGGTGCCTCTGTATAAGGGCCTTCAGCTTCTGAAGCCAAGGCATGGCACAGGAAAGTGTTTGAGATTAGTTTGGTGGGGAAGAGGAATGAAGACCACAGTTGTCTAAGGACAAGGACACATCTGGCAAGTAAGCAACTGTAAAATTGCTGTAGAGAATTCTGAGTCTACATATGTGAATCCCGGCCCTTGCCTGGATGGTCCATTTACTCTACATGGAAACACAGGTCACTGACAGGGACAGGTTTTCCCATTCTCTTTTGAGAATGGAAACACCTTTCTCTTGTGGGGGTCTTTGCTCACTACACTGGAGGCTGTGAGAGCCACCCTGAGACACTTGATTCTGCCCCATGCTGCATAAGAGGTGCAGGCACCAATACTATAGGTGTCCATAAGCCAGACTCAGTCCCACTGTGGATCTCTGCCACTCTCATGTTCTGACTAATCCTGTGGTTACCAGGAGCCTTTCTGTCACAGCACTGTTACACCATCTTAATTCTGTTAAGACACTGACCACATTTACAACCCATATTGGGTGCTTCCCCTCTTGGAGGAATTGCAACCTAACTTTGTATTTCCTACAACTCTCAGTGTTGTATACAGACCACAGCTGTCTAGTGGCACTTGATGGATGCTGTGGAAATTCCTGCTGTTCACCACAGAATGCAGTGTCACTGCAGACAGGCTCCCAACGGAGCAAGAAGAAACAGTCAGTGCTTTATCTACCTGACGGCACATCCTTTGCAGTCACCTTCGATATCCCTGAAATTCCACAGTCCTATGGGCTTGCTGTCTAGAAACGTTTCACCCATGCAGCCTGTGAAGGTGGTGACTCTTACAGCATCTGACTTCTGCAACAGAAAACACAAACCTCATTAGAATTCAATTTGATCTACTGTGCCTGAAAGCATAGCTGGTAAAAAAAAATCACAAGTACAAGAAGATGCTTATACTTTTAAAAATCAATTAATACTTAATATAAGGAGCCCTCCTATAGAACAACTGACTAGCAAAAATGAGAGCTAAACATTATATCAGTCAGAACAAAAAAACCCATTTACATTTGAGACTCTAAGGAAGGCCCCGGCAGAATGATACCTGGAGAACAAGGAGCTGCTCTGGCTTCCACATCACTGTCAACTTTTCTGGCTATTCAGAGAGCTGCCCACTCCCACTTGTTCAAGTTCCCAGTGGGCTTTTGTTTTAGACTTCATAGAAAGGATTACGAGGAATCTTCCCCACAGTACAATAAGTGTTTCTTACTGCTCAGAAGCCTGGAAGTTGAGCAGATTTTCCAAGCTAAAAGACCAACTGTGAACTCAACTGGATACACCTGTAAAGTTCATGCTGAATTTTGGATGCAGAAAAAAGTGCAGATGGCAAAGCAATTAAAACTCATACTGCGTCAAAACTCATTAAGCTAGGGTCACGCATATGGGGTAATGCTCATTAGATCCTAACATGGTACCATGATCTAGGTAGTAATATTTGACAGTACACAGAGTACTCAGCTCAAAATTATCCTTCTAAAAATACCTAGTTTCATTTAAATTTCACTTCATCAATATGAGCTGATTGAAAATCTATATACTTAGCTATTTGAGATAGACAAGCACCTGCTGTTTTCCATACAGCAATTACAAATATTAAGATCTTGCAAGAGAATATAGAGAAGTGCAACTCGAAAACATTTAAGGAAAAGTATGACTCAAAAGACTTAATGTGCTAGTGATATTTCCCAGGGTAATTTGGAAGGTTTTAATTAGCAACAAGTATGAACTTAATGTCACTTCTGAGAAATTCATGACATCTGAGTTTTATAGTTTTCTACTCAAGTCAGATGAAAGATGTTTTTAAAAACTGGAAATGAGCCTTCTTTTCAAATACACAGCAAAGATGCATGCAAAAAGGGATGTGGACAAAACCCTGGGACAAATCTAAGGCACGCCAAACCCAGCAGCATGAAAAATATTTCTGAGGCAAAGATTTAAAAAATATCAGTGATCTTGGTAAGTGTCTGAAAAGCTTCGTTGTTTTAGAAAACTATCTCAGTTAAGGTCTTTGTTTTGTGAGCCTTGTGTACTGTGTGATGACAAAAAACTTCCTACCTCTGCCCTTATCTTTACTTTCCGGGAGAAAATAAAGGAAAACAAATAAAGGAAGATTTTCTTGACTAAGATGAAAAAAATGGAGAATTCTCCAGAAAATTTATGGAGAGCTGTCATTTAGGTTGAAAACGGCTGTTCTGGCATCACACTTTTGCAGCATCCACAATTCCTCTTTTGTTTCAGTATTGCACCTCATATCTGATTCTACAACTCTCTTACATACTGAATTGTGCTCACATCTGCCTCACTATATCTAAGAAAAAAAAGAAAACCATTAGGAAAGGGTTCAGATTTAAACATTACTGTGTTCCAGGTCCTCTTGTTTACTCTTCAATATCAAGAACTCTTTTGCCTCTAGAGATTCTGCTAAATCTCTCAACTTTTTCTTAAATACATGCTTCATGAAGCTTCATTGTTAAGTAATTCTTCTTGACCAAATAATATTAAAATACTGTCAATAATGAAATATTGCATAAATACCCCAAATAAATACTACTACTAACAGACATGAAGTAAAAGCAGCAGATATAATATTAAATATTTTAAAGTTCAAACTAATTTTTTCCTCTGACAGTGCAATTTAAGTGAAATAACCTTTGTTAGGAGTGGTGACATCTTTCACTTGAGTGGTAGGTTACTCAAGCAGTACATATTATTTCTCCTTACACCTTTGCCTCACTTCTTCTACCATCAAAATGTACCATTAAGACCTTGTTATTTAACAATAAAATACTAATAATGCTTAAACCTAGAGATGGTATCAAGCAAAACATGCATTTTTATTAGTCTAATGTGACAGCTTTGCTGTGGAAATTAGGACTAGGTGCAAAACTATGCTGTGGCACAGAACAGCTGTTGCTGAATTTCTGTATCACTTTTGATTCTCTGGTTCTTAATATAAACAGAAGATTATTTTTTTTTTTTTTTTAAAGTAGAATTCAGGTAAAAGCTCTGGTTTGGGAGGTTTGATGTTCTAGAGCTGTGCAAGTATAAATGGTACTACTGTGTTTCAGTACTTGCTCCACTTTTCTGATAATTCAAAAGTGAAATCTAAAATAAAATGAAAACAAGGTTTGGGGTTAGGCTGGCATTTCAGTTTGAAGTTTCATGACTCCTCTGGGGGATCATCCAAATAAAAGAAGCCAAAAAACACCTGACCACACTTTTTGTAGGGTCTCACCTGAGTAAGTGAAATTGAAATATTTCATAACCCAGATTCTAAAGTGCTTTTCTAGATGTGTAATGATGAAATTATTTATTCAATCATAACTCTGGCACTTATGATTGTTACCTGAGCCAGTCTTCCTGAGCCTGCAGTCAGACTTCTGACAGCTAAGCATTTCAGTGAGGTGGGCAGAAACATAGACACCCTGTAGCCCTTAGGGACTGGTGTTTTGGGGCCTTTGGTCATTGTAGCTACACAGCACTGCAAGCACCAAACAGTGCTGATTCAGCTATGTGGAGTGTTTATTCCACTGAGTTATTCTGGCAAAAATAAACCCACAAAAAAACCCCAACATAATGGCAATGCATTTAAATTAGTTACTGGTGAAAACAAAAGTAGAAATTAGAATTTATCTAGCACAGCAAAAATCCAAGAATGAAAGAAAGCTGAGAATTAAATTAGGTGTGGGAGGTAAGGCACCTCTCCTCATTTTATTTACATTCCTTTTGAAAATGCAGCTCAAAGGAACAGTACACTGTTCTGTACACAGAAAGCCAGTGAGACCATTCTGGTTTTGTAAGGATCACTAATCGCTGCAGTACAGAGCCACTTTTAGCAACTGATGATTCATTGATTTTAGAAATGTGTTTTGAGTGTTCTTGTTTAGGGCCAACAGAAGAAAGCAAACACCTTTAGTTGCCTCTAGATAGAAAGTTGGATGGTAGAGGGCAAACCAGAATTCCTGGCTGTAAGGAGAACATAGAAAAAGGTGACAGTGAGGCTGGTTTTTTCTAATATGCAATTCTCTAAGAAATTCTTGGAGAATCCTTGCCCATTTTCCCCATGAAATCAAGTTACATAAAAGAAAATGCATGTCAGTTACACCCTTAAAGTTCAACAAGAAATGTCAAAATTCATTGCATCTGCATCTTTAGAACTTGAAAATGTCCATGATTTTTTTTTACTAATATGGGCTGATCTGGAATTTCCTAACCCCATAAAGTTTTCTCCTGTTCCTGTGAAGGCTTGTCAAAGCCAGATATATCATGGTGAGCTGGTAGCTGTGCATGTCTGCTCAGAGTGGCTTCTTTTGTGTGTGGAGTAGCCATGATCACGTTCCAAAATGAAGTTACCTAACTGTGCTCCAAAACACATGGTTATCCTTAAAGCTATAGCTGGACTTCAAGACAATGATTTCAAGTAAGTGGAATTTACATTCTCTATTCCTCTTGTATCCTCTGATTTTGTCTTTGTCTCTCTTGAAATGTACACTCCCACTATTCTCTGTAACAAAGCAATATGTCTACTCACATATTTTCAACCCAGAATCATCTAGAAAGTAAAACTTTTCTAAAAACTAGAAAGATGGACCATAAAATATTATTCTATTTCAACTCTTGAGGACATATACAAGCTTTAGTGTAAAAAAAAAAAAATTCTTTGAGTTCACTGTTTGGGAAAGGTTAAATGTTAGCTTTTTTTTTTAATGTTAAATGAGGGTTTATTTTGGTAATGTTAATATTAGAAAAAAATACTGATCAAGAACAAAATAGTTCATTTAAATTGTTTTGTAATGAATGCCACAGGAAAATATATGCTAATTGGTACTTATTGGAGAATACTTTTTTTCTGAAAGACTTCCATCTGTTCTATTTGGCATAAATCTTCTATTCATTCCCATTAAGGTAAATAATGTAGAAGCAGTCACCAGAAAAATGAACAGGCGAAAAGAAGAGAAAGTCGATCAGAGATCTGATGCAGGTAGCAGTTAAAAAGAAGGGTAGCACAGGCAGGGAAACAGGAATAAAAATGAAGAAAATAAAGGTGAAATACTGAAAGTAGACTGCAAAGGAGGAGGTACTGTGAGTACATGACAAAAAAACCCAAACTCTGAACACAAAGGAATATATATTGTTATATACATTGTTAGGAGGCCGGGAACATATGGAAACGGAAATCCCTGACAGCCTGTTGTGGCAGTGGTATGTTCAAGGTAAAGCATCCAGCTAGCCATCAGGAATTAGTTATTTGGGCTAAAAGCTACATCCAGAGAGCCAGCCACCAGGCTTCTGATTAGAAGTTTACAGCATGGGCAAGGAAACTTCAGGTCTCTGCACCTCCATGTCTAGGCAAATCGCAATAGGCATTCAAGAGTGCAGGTGTACCATTAGCTACTAAAGCACTTCCTACAATGATGCCAACTTACTAAAGATTACTCCTTCCCCCATAAGCAATAATGAAAACTGTCCACATAAATAGCCAGTTAATATGCTAGCACCAGGCAAGACTTTACCTTTATTTTTTCAGTTAAACCACCAACAAACAGCATGGCGTTAGCATCTACATCCAGAATGGTATATCCAGGTGGAGAGACACCACTGAATGTGGCTGGCACAATGCTGGCTTTAGGACCATCCAGAGCTCTCACTGATATTGTGCCATTTTTCCCACTCCTAGAGTTTTTAACAGAAGAATTTAAGCATACAGCATTAGTAATTAAAACAAACATTGGAAGAGTCTGGTTTAGGTGGCATCTTTTAATAGGGGCTTGTATTACTGATATGATTATGTCCCATTTTGATACAAATGAATAGACTTTTATGCTTGCATAACTTAAAGACATGATCACAGAACCAGGTTTTTTTCTCATCTCTATGTCCTTTCTGAACAAAATTCACTATACAGATGAAGGGGAAATTTAATTGACTAAACCAAAGAAGTTGCATTTTTTAAATTATTGTGATGAAATTAGGATTAATTGTTTCTTGATCTAACAAATGATGTAGGCAAGGTTCCAAATTAAATTTCTGAATTTCAGAAGGTTCATTAGCTTATATTTGAACAGCAATGAATGAGCACGCGATAAAGTACTTCAATTTCCTTCACTGTGATACACCGGGTCTGCATTTTCTGTGGTGGAGCTCTCTGCTTGCTTATCAAACAGGCACAAACCCCATTATGCTTAAAGATGTTACCTCACTGTCCTCTCTGAATCATTTCAAATATTGATGGTAATAACAACAATGTAAAAAAATTGTCATTTGTTAATGTTTCTACAGTAGTTAATTTTCTACCCCTTAGGAATATTAATGTAGTAACTGGCATGGAAGGATTTTTCTGATCTATCTTTACAATAGAAGGAATGGAATGTGGAGAGATGATTCCTCCTAGTCTTTCAGCTATATAGAAAGATATTTCAGAGGAAACTTGAATCATTTTGAATCTTTTGCAATAATATGCTTAATATTACTTTAGCTTAACAGCAGTATGGATAGTAGCTTTCCGTATAAAGCTTACCACTCACTTAATATAAGTAAAAATTAAGCATTCATAGTCACACCATAAATTAAGTGTTTCATTCCAGACAAACGGATAATATTCAACACACATAGTTTCTTATGGGGTCATAATAAGATTGCAGCAATAAGCATGTGTGAAGCAAATCCTGTCGTGCAGATGAAGTATCCAGTATGTTTGGTAATGTGGTAGAGGAGTGGCTGGGAGATGAGGTAAGCAGAGGGAGATCACAGACTGTGGATTTATGGATAACTTTGGAAATTGCTGCTTTATCTAATTTTTAATAGGATGCTGAATTTCCCTTGACGATTGTCATATTAATTTTAAAATTCCTAACATGGAATTGCAACCCTAAGTAGCAGTGAAGCACTCAGCATAGATACCAGTATTACATGGAACTTTTCTAACTTACATGCTTGATATTAATGTAGAAATAGACCATTTTAAATAAAACTTACCTTCTTTTTCTGTAATGGCTTAAAAAGAGTGACTACTTAGTGGTATTTTGCTGGTTTCCTGATTAGACTCTAAAAATTACTCAGTACCTGTTCTCAAGCTAGACAAAATCAAGATTTTTCTCAGAAAACAGACTTTATATTTATGAAAAAGGTTTCTAGTGAAAGGAAGAAAGCTGATTAAAGTGAGGTGATAAAATTCACCAAAAATGTCCGCATATAGCTTTTCTAGACGAAAAGTTACATAGGCATCTGATCAAGATAATGTCAAGTCACAGCCAGACATTAAAAAAAATAAACAGTAAAAAAATTCCTTCGATTTTCTAAAGTCTTGAGCATCACTTTATGCAAAGATGCATAATTCCTTTTTGTCCGATTAGGGAAAAAAAAAAAGACAAACACCACAACAAATACACGAAAGATTGGCTTAGGGGACTGAAGTAACATGCAATCTAGAAGTTAACAGCATGCCTTTCAGGAAGAACTGTCATTTCTGTTAAATAAAGCTTTACTTGAAGAGCTTACATTTAGAGCACAGGAAGAAAGACTGCGTAACTTAGGCTACTGGATAAGCTAAACGAAGACATTGCTAACGTGTACTTACAGAATCCCTGTATTTATGAAGTTTAATGGATCAGAGATCTAGAGCGTGGAAAAATCCTATCATAAGACTATGCATTTTATGTCTAAAGCAGAACTTTGTTATGCTCAGAATCTATCATCAAAAAAAGTAGAATGAGTTGAGAGTTTTCTTACGAAATAACATAGAAATGGAAAAAAAGCCACTTAAACAAGAAAAAAATAAATAAATTAGACATTTCAGTTTTGAACTGTGAAGCAAAGTTGCCCAGTAATTTTGAGGGTCTCCAATCACTGGGGAATCCAGTGATCCAATCACTTTTGCAGATCTAAGCCATCTCTCTTGTTTTGTAGTCAGGGGTTTAAAGGCTTTCAATGTCAAAAACACACATTTGCAAAAAAACACTGGAGCTCTTCGATTATCCACCGATACCATGATCTGTTAGTTCTGGAAACCACATGGATGGGACTCTCAGTTTCCTAGGGAATCTCCTAAGTGACATCTGGGGTATGCAAACATGATGTCCAATTAATTTTATAGAAGTAGGATAAAACCATCCACATTATTCTTAAGATTATTTTTTATTTTAAATTTCCTTTTAATGACTATATTTTACCCTTTATTCCAAATAACTGAATGCTAAGTAGAGAGCTTTCTATGGAGCAGAAAACCCAATTTTTTTTCCAGAAGGTTTATAGATGTGAAGGCCGTTAGAGATAAAAGTTCTCAATGTACTGTGTTGAAAAACTAACTGTTGCTAAAGACTTTTTAAAAAACTGCTTAAGTTTGGTGATCTCTGAAAGAAAGTCATTGGCACTTTCAATCTATATTGTGCTGAAATCAAGACTCTAGTTTAAAAGCATCCAAGTGCAATAATGCAGAAATCACTGAGCAGACTGACATTTTTTAGGGTGTCTAATATGTCACAAATAGCATGGATGTCTTTCATCTTCAAACAGAATGAAATGCTAACAATGGAGTCTCTTCCATAAATAATTCTCTCTTATTTAGGGAGGACAATTGAGCTTGAAGAAAGAACTTGGCTAACTTGACAGCAAAAAGACATTGCTATCCTGTGCATGACAAGTGTGAAGATTCTGTTCTAGTGATAGCTCTGCAAAACTGGAGGATTACAGAAGATGTACTAGCACTGTGTGGCTGATGATCTGAAAAAATTTACATAATGCCATGCATGCAGGGTTTGCTCTTTAGGAGATGCATGATGTAAATGAGATGACCTTTGCAAGTCATCATCATCAGATTACAAAATACCATGTAGAAACCTCTGCTTCCTGATGCCTTGAAAGCACAGAAAATCTTCATTGGAAAGTATGGCTTAGATTTCCCACAGTAGTTTAAGAGTGAACTCTTGCTGAGCTGGGCTGGATGTGTCTACAGTGAAATTGTGATTCAAGTGTCCCCTCAGAGCAAGGGCACTGCTTAAATTCTGTCATCAACAATTAAAACAATGGTAATCACACTTGATTAAAATCACAACTAATGAGGTCCTGCTCCTAACTGAGGCCTGCTTAAGCCAAATGACATTGTATCACTGATCTAGTGAGTCTCAAAAAACATTTTGTTACCCATTTGACTGTTTGCATGTTGCTAATGTGCTTTAAATAATATTGTCACATACTGTTATGCCAGATTTTCCTTTGTTAATTGATACATTGATTGATTGCAGTTCTTGATGCCAATCAGATTTGCCTCTGTAAGCAGGTAAGTCACTCTCTAAGTGACATTTGTTAAGTTTCCGCATCATCAAAGTATAGGGAATTCTTTTAGGAATTCCTACAGGAATATATAAATTGTACTTCAATTCCATTAAAAGTTTTTAAAAATATTTCCATGATAACCTCTGCATGTACAATAAAATGCAAAGTATTAGTATGTTTTAAATAAAAAGGTGATGAAAATGAAAAGTATCCCTGGAAAACAGATCCAGTAATTATTGATTTAGACTTACACACTGGAAATTTTGGGGCAGATGTTAACTGAGCTGAAACATTTCTGACTAGTTCTCAACAGTCAGCTTTTTCAGATTTAGATTTCATTCAGTATGCTGAGTGACCTTGAGAATTTCATAACCTCTGTGCCACCACATCTCTTCTTTTAAATGCCCTTTGGGATCCTTGATTAAGAACTGCTATCAACTTTTAAACCTACTATATCATTATTACTGTGTGTCAACTCCTGTCACCACTGAAAGCAATGGAAAAATTCATCAAGGCCAAAATTTCATCTTATGTCCCCATTCTAAGTGGATGCCCTGCTCCAGTTCAGGCAGCTCTGTCACATTGCTGAAAAAGGTCTGTGGATGGAACTAAACTGGAATTTGGAGAAAAGTGAGAGAATGAAATGAGTAAAACTCTTCAACAGATTGAGGAGAGTCAGAGGAGAGTTATCAAATGCACAAAAATCTCAATGTTGAAGAATCTTCAGCAGGGCATGTGATCTATGAAATCTGCCTTAAGAATGCAAAATCAGTCCTGAGCTCTTCATCCTAATCCCACAAATCCAGCTAATGTCTCTGCAATGTAATTCACCCAAACGCTGCTCTGTACTTCAGATTTGTGCAGCTGTAATTGTTCTAAATTGCTGATCCAGCAGTTTGTTCAAAACTAATGGCATGCACATCCTATATATATCCAGAACAACCAGCTTAATAGGCAATGTGCTTTTGTAGAACGTGTGAATTTTTATACCATGTCTGGACTCCATATTTTGCTGAAGCAGCTTTCTTGTAAATGAAACTCTGGCATTACTGTGTCATGGAGCTGTTTTTGTATGCATTATATGAACTGGTGAAGATTTGAACAATTCAAATTGTACCCCAGTTTGTATTTTCCTAGCAACAAGGTTTCATTAAGCCAGCTTCTGGCAATGGTGTCATAATTTTATCTAATTCTCTGCTCTGAATGGCTGATTTCTGTGATTTTGCTAGATTATTTAAACTGGATGCCATTTCCTCCTCAGAGAGCTATGGATGTTAACTGGAATTAGAGTACGTTGTTTTCTTTCTCTCATTTTCTGACTATATTATCACTTCTATATTTAATACTATGTGAAATTAACTGTAATGATGCAGGAGGAATTACTCAGCTTCATACTAAATTACAATATAGATGATGTTATCTAAATTACTAAGATCTGTTCAGAAGTAGAAGATAAAGGATATAACATTATGTAATGCCTATGCTGTAATTACTACACCATATGTGTGTTCACTATTTGAATGCAAAATAGAAGCTTCAACTAACACATCTGAAATTCGAGTATTAAGGTATTTATATTTCTGAAGTTCAAAATCTTCAATAGCTGATCTCAAATCATATAGTGTAGTTTAACTTTATAGAATATTTCATCCTTGAGTTTTCATAATCTGTATCTTTTTAAATATCTCCATTCCATTCCATAGACATTCTGCCTATGGAAATGGTGTTTTGAGTAAGAATCAAGATACTGGTGTGTGACAGACCATTCATTTGCAGTACTGCATCAAGACCAAAAACTCAGAAGAGCTGTTCCTCTTTGAAATTCAAGAAGAAAAGAATAGCAGTTATCTGTTTGAGTGCCAAAACCTGTAGCTGATTTTAAAAGGATGTTAGTTGAAAAAGAGAATCGATAGAGTGGAAGGTAAACAGAAGGGAATATAAGCAGTCACGGATTGTTGATGCTAGAGGGGAAATATGTGATGAAAATAAATTCTTGACACAGGATAATTCACATTTCAATAGTAATTGTAGTGTATACAATTTTGGTGCTACTGGACATAGGTTCAAAGGCTTTAATTAAACCAGACTAGATTTCCTTATATTTATGGTATCACCTTTTTTTAAAAAAAGTTGATGTTTCAAACATAGCAAACATTCCATGTAAACCTGAGTTTTACAAGGTAAACCTGGCAACCTGAGAACCATGGATTATAAGCAGAACTTGTTAAATTTAGCCATTTTTTCTTTAGGAACCAAAACTTAAAAGATATACTTGCCTAGAGGCTTCAATCCGGTACCAAAACCCGTCATCGATGGTCAGATCTGGATACTCTACCCGTCCAACACCAGACCCCACATCCCACAGGAAGCTCACCTTGCCTTTGCGCATCTCAATGGCCAAGAAGTCAGTCTAGATGGAAAATATGAAAACACAAGCAATCTCATGCTTTAACTAAAGGAAGTTTTCCAGAAATCTTCACATTTCAGAAGGCCTAACAAGGCATCAGAAACCCTATATAGATAGTAAAGTATCAACATTAATCCTCACACTGATCTAAAATGAGATTCTCTTTTCCAGCTTTTGTTGGTTCAAATAAGGAATCTTAAGCCGAAGACAGCAAATGCTGTCTGTCAGTGATATGCAGTAAATGGCTGCTAGACTTAGAGATTTTAGCCATCACAAGAAACATTTAACTCAGAGTAATGCTGTTTCTCCAACATCCATTGGATGGCAGAAAGATGTTAGGAGTCTAGGCTAATACATGATACCATCTAGTCTCTTCATTTTGTATTAGGTGAATAAAATATATAGTTCAAAATGTTAGATAGAATACTTTTCCCATTTACTGAACGATTATTGATTATTCTAGAAGGCTGTGGCTATAGGGCTCATGGGAAACTGAATCATTCATCATTATTATGCTTGGTATTGTAGTCTTAACTTAAAATTACAGGAAATAGAAGCTTTGACAGATGCAAGATGATTACCTACTTCATTCCCAAGGGAGGAACCACAACCAACCTCAAAATTACCCTGGTTGTACTGTGAATTTTAAAGTTCAAAAGTAGTCCACTTTGTATCTAGCTCAAATAAAAAAATATTAAAAAAATGTGTTCCTCATATTTTATAAGTCCTTATAGTAATACCAAAGACAGTAAATGTCTAGATAATCTTAGGCCCTCTACTACTGCTTTGAAGCCTCTAAGATGAAAAAAAAAAAAAAGCCTTTCTCATCTTCTGTATTTGTCAGTAGTCTGATTTGATTGAGCAACCCTGACATGAAAAGCAGGAGACAGACTTACAAACTTGGCACTTCCAAGGTAAAAAAGCAGATTGTCAGCAACTACAGTCTTCACATTGACAATGACGGTGTTGTATGTTCCCTTCTTTATTTCTGGTCTGTATGTGCGAATACAATTGCCTCCAGAGGACACAGACACTTTGATCTTCAAAAAAAGCACAGCAGAAAGAATTCAGTTTACTGCTTATTATTCCAGAAATAGCTTTAGATGCTTCCAAATAATTATAACAACATTACACTTTTTTTTTTGTTTTGTTTTCACTCTCATTTCTATGTTACCTGTACCAGGAAGTTAGCTGGATATGCACAGGAGGTAGAAATGAAATTTTCTGTCTGGGATTATTTATAAATTATTTATAAAAGCTCTTTATGTCATTCAGATTTGAAAGGACAAACTGTATGGATTAAAATCTGTAAACAAGATCCTGGTCTAAGGGAAGCAGCAGTGGAATTCCAGCAGTAGAGACAGTCCGTAAATAGAGTGTGCAGCTACGAAATTAAGCAGCACTCCTGAGGTGATCACAGCACATTGCTGTTGGGTAGAGAGGATGATCTATTTTTAACTTGTGATATCTTTGATTATGCCAACATATTTTTTTAAGAATTATTTTTGAACAAACACTTGTGTCTATAACTGCTTTTACATAGCCCCGAACGGAGTTGGTATTCATAACTTAAGTTTCATTTTCACAGCTGAGTGACATGCATTTGGATATGCATGCTAATTTCCTCAGGCTCTGAGCACAAGTATAAACAGTGTACTGTTTGCTTTCATAATGCCAGCACAGAAATAATGACAGTACAATGGTATTTCAATTTCACCTAGACATGTTTATGCATTAGAGTAGATGTACATTATGATATCACCTTATTCTTAGGGCAAACTTTGTCAAAAAAGGTGATCCATTATATGACCAAACTCACAATTTCCTTATCTAAGAAATGCTGAGCACTTAAGTACTTCAAAGCCTTGAGACAGAAGATGAATGTAACAAAACCGTATCATACTGTAGCCTGTCCTTCTATCGTGTGCAAATTTCACGGAGTATATGTAATACACTTCTTTCCCAGAATCCCATTATTCTGTAGATTATTTTTTTTCCAACCATTTTTCAGGAAGTTTTCTTAAGTATCATCTTCAAGAATTTTTTTCCTTTGCTACATTAGGTCACAAGCTGAATAACCTTGGTATTAACCAGCTGATCCTCAAGTCTGGATTATTACTGAGTCAGGGAGACAGACTCCAAACTCCTTACATGGACTAGAAATATATTCTTAACTCAATTTTCAGTCCTCAAAACTGCTACTGGACAAATATGGCAAAAACAAAAACACTCAGCAACTTCAGTGAGTTTTCAGTGAGTTTGAGATGGTGTAATTCTCAAGTTCTATGAAATTAAATCAGGTGGTTTAATATCAGTTCTGAGGCAAAAAAAAAAAAACCAACAAACTTTTTTATTTTCACAAAAAAATCAATGATGTTTTGACTCTTCTGCTGTACTTTCATCCACAATACTTCTTAAATAATAATCTTTCCAGATACATTCCTATAGGTGTTTTCCATTTAACAAGGGCATGTTTTAAATGAAGAAACAAGACACAGAGGGAAAATAATCAGAATATTATCTTTTTATCTGAGAAATTATACTCCATTATTTGCTCTCTTTACACATATTTAGAATTATAAAGGATTGGAATGAGAAAGGAATTTTCCACCTTGTGGAAAAGAAATAGAAAATTAGAACATAAAATCCCATCAATACTTAAAAGGTCATCTTACTGAGAAAGAGAGCTTACCGAATTGGCTTGCTTCCGAGCTTGGTTTATCAGCTCTTTTATCTGAGAAATGTTCTTCCCTAAGTTATCCTGAAGTTCTTTGATTGGCTTGATTTTATCCAGCAGGCGATCTGCTTCCTTTTCTAAGGTTTTAATACTCGAATCTGCATCAGCAACTTTATATGGAAGAAAAAAGCAGAGTTTTAGAGAATAGTGTCAGAGAGTAATTCTACATTGCTATAATAAAAGCAAAGAAAGTTCTCCATGTACAATACTCAGGTGATTGTATATGCTGCTATGAGGTACACACAGACCAGGAAGCTATCTGAACAGAATAAAACAACCTAAAAATATTTACAAGCAAGTTAAAAAAGCAATGTTAGCAAACACAGGTGTTAAAGGAGGATTTTGAAGCAGTAACTATGCTTCAGATTAGGATGATACTAAAGGAAAACATTTTCTGTAGCAAAATACACTGATGAATGAAATATTGGCTGGCATTATTTTTTTTTAAACTCCAATTTTGAGTAAAAATGCTAGATCAATGAATACTGGTTAGTTTCCATTAGTAATTTCTGAAACAAGGTCTTGAATTGACTATAATGTCTACAACTAGAAATAGGCTTTATTCTGGTCACAATGTTAAAATTCTGTTTGTGTACTGAGAACAGATTAGAAAACAGTGGCCGTAAACTGCAAATATTTTTTTTTTTTTCTGTTGAACTTAATAATTTCATAAGGATATTTTTTTCTCTTTTTTTTAAGCTTCAAGTTACATTTTTTGCCTGTCAACGTACAACCAGTGAACGATGACCCTCTCTTTGACAGTTCATCAGCAGTTCTGAGGATTGCAACACTTGGCTAGCATGAGGGTATGGGTTGTTTGGATGACACTGAAAGGGACAAACGTGCATTTATCATAATAATTATAACAATAATGCAATATTAAGAAACATCCTGAAGGTTTGCTATCCATGTCTGCATTCTTAGCATTTCACGGAAGTGGAACTAATTACCAAGTCACTTTATCTCAGAGCCTTTAAAAGTAACTAATTATTTAAATGATTATGATATGTTGAACACCATGCAGAAGCTTCGGTGGTAAGCAGTGAATTCTTGTTTACTGGAAAAGGCACAATAAGAGCAGCAGGAAAGAAAACATACGTACTGATTTCTGTAGGCAAGATAGGGAGACAAAAAAAAAGAGAAAAAACAGAAGGTACTGTAAGAAAACATTTTGAGGATCTTAACAGAAATGTAACATAAATAAAGGGACAGGATTAGTCTAGAAAAAAAGTTATTACTTTTTATATATTGCACATCTACATAATGAGAAGTCAGGGCCTGAACATTGACATACAAGTGAGGCTATGTCTGCATGTGGTCATGAGCACAAATGTACTCACTATATATATTTGGAGTGGTTTACTTTGCATTTACATTAGTGTTATGCTGTAGTCTGAGTATCCACTAGCTTTTGAAGAGTGCAGGAAGTGCGCTTCTGGAGAACATCTTCCAGTTAAGCTTTATCTAACACAAAAGAGTTTGCAAGTCTTAAGACTACTTCTCAATGTGAAAGAAATAACAGTGACTTGGGACAATCAAGAAAGTCACTTCTAAACTATTGCTCCTAGTTTCAACTAAAATGCTAATGTACACGCAGTCTTAGATCACTTGGGCTGGCCTAGTCTCTCCAGATCCATCGGTGTCAAGAAATTTCTGCTTTTAGGGCACTTCTCAGCTGTTTATCACTATCCTGCCTGAGGTCATTACCTCATAGATCAGCTCATTCTGTAACCTGCTGTAATCTAACCACACTATTTCAATCAATAACTACTTTTCATATTGTCTCAACTAGTATGGATTCATCTGCCTGATGGGGATTATTTCTGGGGCTCACACATGTATCTCAGTTGATGAGGGATCAGGAATTTGCAACAGGCAGGCAGTGACAAACAGCCATTGGGATTAACCTCTTCCATTGGTACAGCTACAATTTGAAGAGGATATCTGTCCTTAGAATGAGAATGACAGCCTCCTAAGCTGGATGTTTTTAGGTATCCTGCATCATCAAGCTGACAACAATATGGGGAGCCCAGGTTAGATGAGATATTAGTCCTTCAGTAATTTTATAGAGACACTCTGTTTTTGTGGTCAGCCCTGTTTGGATACTCTTATATAGTATGTTCTAATAATCTACCAAAAAATGTGTTGTAATTTAGAATTCAACTTTATCCATCATAAGCAAATTGAAAATGCTAAAGGAATTGTTACATTTGATAACAAAATTCACTGTCAAAAAACCAACCAAACAACAAAACCCACAAAACAAAAAAACCCACCCAAACAAACAAAAACATAAACAAACAAAACCAAACAAACAAAAACCCAAACCAACGTAACAAAACCAACAAAAGAAAAAAACCCAAAACCAACACCCCACAACAAAAAACCCCCACACAATCACAGAATCTCCTTTTTCTCTTTCTTCCTAAATGTCTTCAGTGTTCTACTAAAAATGGTAACGTATATGAAAGAAGTCACACATTTCTGCCAGAACTGATTGACTGACTGACTGAAGACAGGGCCAGTATGTGGAATTTTGCTTGAATCAAGGGGTGAATTACCAGATAGAATCTTTGATTATTCACCTCCTAAATACTTTAAAAACTAGTCCATGGAGCAAATCTATCCACTACATGTTTATCTTGCTGACATTAGCTTCTTTTCTAACTACTAGCAGCAGTCCTTAAGATTTAGAATTCTTTTTTATATATGAAGTCCAGAAAATAGAAGTGATAGAGATTTGTTTTATCCCAACAGGCTGTAGTAATGATATGAGTGAAATTCTGGACTGTCTCTGTTTCATTTTGAGAAGTGAAATGAAAACCACAAACTGAGAAAACCTACTACCAAACAACCCAAAAAAAGATCTTACTATTCTTGATCGGATCCTTCACGACAGCATTTGTTTTCGCCACATCATCTGCCAGTTTACTGTAGTTGTTTCTCAAGCCCAGGAGATTCTGGTTGAGGTCTTTAATCTGGGCCAGGACGTCATTTGCAGTATCGTTGGCTTGTCTTGCTTTGTCTTTGGCTGCCTGTACCTTTATAGATGTATCTGTAGGTAGAAACAGATAATGAAATGTTTGTCTAGGCTATAGAAATTTCCTTCACAAATCTTTAGAATAAAGCTCGGTCAAAATTCTACCATCTTGAATTGTGTTGTATAATTCTTTGAGAGCTCCTACTTCACATGTAGTAAGGCATCACTAGCTGAAAGTGTGGATTGCAGAATCTGGCCCTTTATGTCTTTTTTGAGACATCAAATGTACCTGAAAAAGAGAAAATGCTCCAGCCCCATTTGTATGTAAAGGACATACCATTTTTATTAGGTAAATTTTTGTGCAATTTTATTGTTGCTGTTGACTTACTGGTTGCCCCTTGATCAAGTGTCAGATATAATATTTGATATTTAGAAATAATACTTCCATTGTTCTGAAGTACAGAGTATAGAAAACTAACTCCGGGTGTTTCAGTTGAGATTGTGACCAATAATCTCGTGAATCAGAAGGTGGGGGGGGGGTCTATTGACTGAGTAAATCACATGCATTCATAGGCATCCTTGGTGACCTTGAGCAATTAGTCTAGTGTTGGCCCACCTCTCTGCCTGCAAAATGGAAATTAATGTGCTACCTTTGGGGTAAAAACATTCAAGTCTGTAATGGTTTTGATTTTGTTAAATCAAAAAGGAGAAATGATAAACTAGACACCTAGGTATTCAAGTAGGTATTCATTCAAACCCTGTGTTAGCAAATCAGATTGCTTTAAAACTTATTATGCAGTTCAGGTGCTGTTACCACACTGGGAAACATGATGAGCCAGGAGCACAGGTTGTACTAGTTTAGGTGCCTGCCAAATTTTGTGACAGATTTTGCATATATTGGAGTAAGTGAGCAAGCAAAAAATGTTGCAGTGGACACTCCAGCTTGCAAGGGAACCCATGTGAGCTCCCACTCTACCACCACCTTGCAGTGGGGTCATGGGAACAGCAGGAACCTGCTTTGCCACCAGCTTCCTGTGAAACTGTTCTTGAAGTTGTTTTTCCCTTGTGTTTTCCAAGGTCTAATCATGTCCCTGAGTCATATGACAATTTTGTAGTACTGCTCAGAAGTTTGGACATCTCTGAAAACAACCATGTAGAGATAATGCCACTTCTTATACTGACTGGGGCTTCCTGTGGTAGTGTGTGAAGTTAACAGTAGTGGGGAAGGCATGGGAAGTGGCGATTTCTTTCAGTTTCTGACTAAGAGATAGTTGGTAAGAGTTAGCTTATACCAACATTTGCTGGAAGCAGATTATACATTTCTGATTCTATGGCTCTGTGAAGACATGGGAAATGTGGACACTTTCTCCATTTCAAGCGATCACCAGTATAGGTTTCCAAGTAGTCTCCTGGGCAGGTCTTTCTCCTTCAGTGGAACATCTCATGTGATCAAGCCTGTGGCCTTGGAAGTATGTGATGCTTCTGATGGCCACAGAAAATTCCAGGGTTTGTCCTGCACACTGGAGAGTAACATGACCCTTTTTAATTTCTTGAGTGAAGATCTATTATACCTGTGCTCCAAACAACTCCACCCCTATTTCTGAAGTTTTGGCTCCAAAAAGCCCTCAAAATATAATAGAACCGTGAAAATATAACTGAACCTTTAATAAACCATTATCATCATCTGTAGAGAGAAGTGAAAGAACAGAGAGCTCTGATTGCCTTTTTTTCCCTTCTTTTTTCACCATATCTAAGCATCACTTTTTGAGGCCCTTATTAGAGGTCATGCACCTTTCTGGCAGAGTGAAAGTTGGCATTACTGTGTTACTTCCCTCTACTGGTCACACAACTTATATTTATTTTCAGCCATACCTTAAATTATGCCATCCCTTAAATTATGCCATCCCTGCACATGTGGGTCCTTGTCCTAAGGTGATGTACCCATCTATCCTGTTTTGAATCTTTCTGTTTTTATTTGGCTATTAGTATAGCATGGACATGAGAATTACTAGTTTAAGCTGCTTTTGGCTTTCTTGAATCCTTGAAGAATAAGATATATGACAGGGTCATTACCTTCCCCATCCCCATTCATTATTTCTCTGTTGAACAATGAATTTACTGCATTTTCTTATCCATGCCATTTATTTGCTCTGAATTTCATTCTTAATACACATCTGCTTGTTTTTTATGAGTGTCCTTGTCCCAAGAGCAAGGAGCCTTTAGTCTGATAAGAGTTTATTATATTGCTAATGGTTGCACATTTCATATATCCTTTACTTGTTCCATATTTAGCATTCTATGTCCTAAAGTCAACTGGCCTTAGAGGTCCATCTTGTTTGACTGAGACATCTATCTGTGCACAAGAAGAGAAACAGTCATGTCAATACCTGTGGCCAAAACCTGGGAAAGTGGCATAAAATGAGCATGACGTTAAAACAAATTTTTGTAAACGCCTGATTTCGAGGATCTCTAAATCTAACCCCAAACTTTTGAATTATCCAGAATCTTAAAACCACAAACATGTGCAAGATGAATAATAAAATGTTTTTCATGCCAAGTTTTTAGCTGCAGCCTGAACCTTCCAGACCATCACAAATCAGACAGAATACAGATTTTTCTTTAGAGGTTTTTTCTTAAGGCATATCTTCAGTTTATAAAGTGCTCCTTAGACAGAACAGTCATAGCAGATTACATTGATAACTTTTATTTTACTAAACCAAACGTTCAGTTTATAACTGCCCATTATAATGAAACTACATTGTATCTCCCTGTCTCTCGCTATCACAACACAAAGTAGCTAACATACTGACTTCAGGATTTTAATGAGTATTACAGACTTGAATTTTTTTTTTCTTTTTTGGCTATATAGTACTACAGATGTGCACTGCACTTCAGAGTTCATTGAGGAAGGCCTGTTTCAATTTTAAGCCATGCATAGTCTAAAAAAGATATACAACACCAAACTGGTGTTGGCTGGAAATAATACTGCAACATAAATCAATGAGAGTATGGTAGAAAGGTAAGACAAAACCCAGCAAATCTCATACTGTTTTTTCTGTAAAGTCAGTAGGTCTTTATCCTTCTTGGATTAAATTCTAATGGTTCATTAAACAGTATTTTCATAAAAAAAGACTTTTCATGTTTAAAGAAAAGATGATTTCTCTCAGATTGTATAATAATTCCTGATACCATAATTCTTTT
>JAAGNO010016186.1:19451-29903 GCA_033439905.1 Ceryle rudis | reverse complement strand
GTGATCAGAATTAAAGGTTAACCCATCAGCTTTCTTGCTGCTTAAGTAGCACTTGAACAAACCTCAGGTTTCAGCTCAACCAATTACAGTGGAGAGGTAGGAAACAAGATCAATGGAAGAAGATGCAAAATAGGTCAGCTGCAGTAAATCAACCAATTCCTATGTTACTTATCTGTCAAGCTGAGAAGTATTGAGTTTAAACTATTTCCCAGCTAGTGGGGAAAGAAGCACTCCTTTAAGTGTGATGAATATTAGATCCATGTCATAATACCATTAGAGGTACAATACAATCATCCTTTCCACATCTAAGGAAAAATGGATTGACACTGGAATAAAGAAATGCAATTAGGGTAGTAAGGTTAGGTTGAGGTTGGACTCAATGATCTTGAAGGTCTTTTCCAACCTGAGCAATTCTATGATTCTGTAATTAAGATATTTTTCATATATATCTGCCATTAATTACAGCACCTTTACATGTAAATATAAAAACTGTCATGTTCATTAATGGTCTCCTCCACCCCCTCCCCCCAACCCTTAGTTGTTTTCAACTTTCTTACAAACTCTGTGTTCACTGATAGATTTCCTCATAGGTTTATGCAAAACATTTGACTGGAACATATGGATCTAAGGTAACTCCTATTTGGAAATAACAATTAGGTATATTGATGTGGAGTGCTAAAAATAATGAATTAACCGGAGAATACCTGCCACATCGTGCACCATAAATTTTCTTCTGTGCATGCTTTAATTGAAAAACTTATAAGAATTTAAGCAAGGAAAATTGAAAAGCACAGTTAGATAGAAATTTGCAGCTGGGTAAATAACTCAGTAGGAGATCATCCTAGAGATAATGCTAAAAAGTGAATATGAGGCATCAAAATGTTGACTATAGCAATTAGATCTTAAAACCCATTTGATTTTATTACCAGCACTTATCTAGCAGCCTCTCAAGATGTTATCATGCTTGTGCTGATATAAAAAAAAACATTCTGTTGTAGTCATAATTATACAAACTGTAAGCATAATCAAACTCAATTAAGAATAGTAAATCAAACAGAAAACATGAACAAACTCCTGTAATATTATAGGACCATGTGTCACAAAGAATATATGATATATACACAGAGTCACTGCAAAACACAGCCTATGGCTAAATCTATACACCTATAAATATATAATAGCAGTACAAACAAGAATATTCTAACAATTTCTAAGCAAACATATCACCTCAACTACAACAAGAATAAAATCCATTTTCCTGAACTTCAGAAGATACAGAGTTTCATCTAAGAGTAAATAAATTATATTTTTATTAATAATAATTGTCCTTACATATGTCACACTTAGTTTTACTGCAGCAAACAGACTCTTACTATCTTTCTTGATCTTGACTGAGAGACAAAAATTAAAGGAAGAAAAGGAAGAAAAGGAACTTCATAAACTGAGATGTAATACACAGGTTATTACTATGTTAAAATCTGACTGAGTTGCTCCCTTCACTGTCCATAAGTACCAGAAAGCATGCACAGCTTACTGACAGGTCTCTGCTAAATGGAAGAGTATCTCTTATTCCAGTCAGTGTATTTCAAGGAGTTATTTATTGTAGAGAATGTCAGTCCTCATACGGTTTATTCAGATATGACAATAATGAGGGTTAAATAATTTCCAGGTTCTATCTATACTACATAGTAGCTCAGCTGGAATCAGTGACTTCATGTTGTAGTACCAGCACTGCAGATATCAGTCTTCCAGGTTGGCCAAAATATTTTTTTTTCCTTATATATATTTATACCATTGAACATAATTTAAAGCATATATGCACATAGACATATAGCCTGTTTTGCTAGCCATGAATCAGTCTTCTAAGTAAATTTTGGAGAATCCATGTTGTACAACTAATTGATGTAATCAAGATATTCAGCATCATAAATTTGTGTCTATTGCTTCCAGAAATGATCTTCAGATTTCATTAGCTTTTAGAATTAGTACTCATCTTTGACTTTAAATACACTACAAACTCTGCACCTTGCATATAAATGTTCAGTCTGTCTGTTTAATCATTCAGTTTCAGTATTTTGCATGATGCCATATGTTCCTGTGACTAAACAATCTGCAGTTGCTATTCAGCTAGCTTTTATTTTTGAGATCTCTGGGATTTAAAATTTCTCTACCTGGAGTGCCATTCCTTCCATATCCTGATATCTCTCTCAGCTTTACAACTGACAATGCATTTATATATTCCCTAAAAGATAACATGGATGATGTCATTTTTCCACATGAAACGTTAATTACAGTCACCCCGTCACACTCATTTGTTCATAACAGAACCTGCAGGGATACATCTGATTAATTTCTTCCTCTTCTATAAGCCTATTCCAAAGACAGCTTTATTTCTATAATGATCTCATTTTGGTATAAATATATTTATGATATTTCAAAGAGCTATTAAAATTTGGAGTGTCCTTTTTTGTTCTCATAAAATTTAATTTTATTTAGCTTTATTTTTTTTTAATAAATCAAGATTACATGATGTGGTGGGTTGGCCCTGGCTGGACACCAGGTGCACACCAAAGCTGCTCTATCAATCTCCCTCCTCAGCTGGACAGGATGGAGAAAATATAATGAAAGGCTCATTGGTTGAGATAAGGACAGGGGGAATTCATTCACCGATTACTGTCACAGCCAAAATAGTGTCTGGTGGGGTTTTGGTAGTGGGGAAGGGGGCTACTGGTGGGGCTCCTATAAGAAGCTTTGAGAAACAATCCTGTCTCCAGGTCAGACCTGTCTCTGGCCAAGGCTGAGCCAATCAGCACCTTTGTGATAACATATTTAAAGGGGGAAGCCTTTTGGGTGAGTTCCTTTGTTTTAGGACTTCATTTTTTTGTTTTGGAGAGGAGTGGGACTGGGTAAAGACAACCATGTAGTCATTGAAGTCAGTGAGGATGGAGTGGGCGAGGCACATTGGAGCAGCCATTCCCCTTTGGCTCATGGTAAGATGGCAGGCTGAGCCCTTGCAGCCTTTAGAGATCAACACTGGAGAAGAATCCTAACTGAGTGATCCCCCCGTCCTTTGTCTCAACCCTCTAGTCTTCTATTGTATTTTCTCCTCCTCATCCTGATGAAGGGGGAGGTAGGAGTGAGCAAGCATCTGAATAGTGTTGTTGCCAGATGTGTGGGCTCAAACCAAGGCAGTAATGAGTTATAAAACCTAAATCTTAAAACACCTTCCCTTCACCCCTCCCTTCTTCCTCTGCATAACTTTACTCCCGAATTCTCTACTTCCTCCCCCTGCAGTGGCACAGGGGGATGGGGAATAAGAGTTGTGGGCAATTCATCACAGATTGTCACTGACACTTCTTCCTCTTCAGGGGAAGGACTCGCACACTTCCCCAGCTCCAACATGGGCTCCTTCACATGGGAGACAGTCCTTCATGAACTTCTCCAATGTTAAGTCCTTCCCACAGGCTACAGTTCTTAATGAATTGCTCCAGAATGGGCCCTTTCCATGGAATGTAGTCCTTCAGGAACAGACTGTGGGTCCACTACAGGATCACAAGTCCCGCCAGCAAACCTGTTCCAGTGTAGGCTCCTCTCTTTTCATGGTCCCATGTGTCCCACCAGGACTCTGCTCCAACACAGCCTTTCCATGGGGTCACAGCCTCCTTCAGGCCTCCACCTACTTCAGTGTAGGGCCCTCCATGGGCTGCAGGGTGGATATTTGCTCCACTTTGCATATCTGTGGGCTGCAAGGGTACAGGCATCTCACCATGATCTTCACCACAGGTTGCAGGGGAAACTCTGCCCCAGCATCTGGACCACCTCCTCTTCCTCCTCCTTCACTGACCTTGGTATCTGCATAGTTGTTTCTCTCACACAGCCTTACTCTTTTCTTCTGGCTGAAGTTGCTGTTGCACAGCAACTGTTTCCCCTTCTTAAGTTTATTACCACAGAGGTGTTAGCACCATTGCTGATGGGCTCAGCCTTGGCCAGCAATAGGTCCATCTTTCAGCTGACTGGCATTGACTTGTTTTGACATGGAGGAAGCTTTTAGCAGCTTTTCACAGAAGCCACCCCTGCAGCCTCTCTGCTACCACAACCAAACAGTTGTTATATACAGTAACAACTGAGATGGCACAGTTTTTCTCCATGTTATGCTTGAAATGAGAAAAAATTGAACTAAATTGCACTCCACTATCTTAACTGCTGTTAAAGGTTATCATTACAAATTCAAGAAATCCATATTTTAATGATAGGTGAAAGCCACTACAATCTATTTCAGCCTTGATTCATGTAGGAAATCAACCCGGCTATCAGAATTGGGGGGTGAGGGAGGGAAGATATGTGTAAAGAAGCAGACAGCCTTGCATCATTTTAGTTCACATTCTGGGAGCAAAATGAAATATACCTGAACCAAGTTTTGTGCTATAGCCCAGTTAAGGCAGCAACTCCAGCCTGTTGTCACTATCACAGCAACCAGTAAGTACTCACACTTACTAAAATAAAATGTGTTTAGTGATGAAGATAATTGAAAATATTTCCAAAACCATCTCCTCAAAAACCAAGCTTTTTATGATTTAAAGTTTTATGCAGAAAAAATGAAAGACAAGTTTATGGGTCCCCAAAGGAAACAGTTGTCCCATGTTCAAAGGTAGTTTGCTCCCCAAAGGCAAACTTTACACATTCTTCTATGATGGAAATCAAGAATACATTACACTAGCAGTTTCTAAGGTTCATTAGGTGAATTAATTTGATCCCTTTCTAAATGACGTTAGTACTGATTATTTCTTGATTATTTATTTATTTATTTATATGTTTTTAAAAAGCTTTTTTGGGCTTTCATTGTCTTCTGAAATTAGCTGCTTGTTTCTGGAAGTATTTATTCAGCAGCAATGTTTTCTGAAATGTAGCCTTAGTACTTGTGTCAGATTTAACAGCCTCACTTAGTGTTTTAGTTAACTTCCATGTCAGCTACTTTACTCTTTATAGTTTCATCTGCCTCCATCTGCTATGAATAAAGTTGCAGTAAATCTGGCCTCTTGCCTTTTCTGTCAAGTTTTTAGTGGAAAGAAAGTCTAGAGGGCCGCAGCCCTAGCCTTGGAAGGCTTAGTGGAAATCCTTGCTCCCTCACAGACCCATATTAGGTTGAATAAAACAAAGCCATTAAAGACTTAGCATCCTTAAGCTTTATGATATCTAGTGAGGAGTTCAGGAAGGGAGGAAAAGGGCTTGTGAAAATAGGAAATGCTCTTCTACATATGATACAATACAATTCATTAATTTTAGATACCTTAACCTTTGTAATTCACTGGTCATCTATAACTCCAGTTGGCTTCAGTTATAGTAACAGGTGTTTCTCTCCTTGATACATCTCACAGTACAAGTTTTAATGCGACTGGTAGAACTAGCTTCTGAAAGTTTTAATTTAATTTTTTTCTGAAAATTCAAATTAAAAAAAATAGGAAACCAATTTTTTATTTCTCTAAGAATGTAAACAAAATGTTCTTCTACAGAGCTCACCTATGGAGGGAATTGTATATTGCTTATCTGGTTTATTTACTGGAATGTGGCCTGACAAAAACAGGTGAGTGTTCTTTTAATTAAAACAATGTTTTATTTAATCAAGAAGGTGAATGACTAATATCCTGGGATAAAAGGAAGAGGAAAAGGAAAATGTCTGCCTTCAACTGTGAAACATTTTTTATTGAATGTTTGTACTAGTTACTTCTCACTGTCTCCTACATCCCATTGAGGGGGAGTGAGCAAGCAGCTGTGTGGTGCTTTGCTGCCTACTGGGGTTAACCCACAGCACTCTTAGGAAAAAAAAAGCCCCACAGATTGAACAGATCAATTCTACAGAGTAAATACCTAACACCAGATGATTTAAAAAAAAAAATAAAATCTTAAGTCTTCTTGGTGGAATAGAGTACTGTGGCAGGAGAAATAGAATAACAATATATTTTTCTTATTAACTGCTAAGTGGCACAGGGTCAGGCAGCATTAATACTAACTTTGAGATACTACTTTTGTTTGGTTGTAAGCTCCCAAATTTCCACTTATCCAGCAGAGATCGGGTGCAAGCCAGATTTAGTTTTATATCAGAAAGCTGCATGAATCGTTACAGTGACAGCATGAAAACCTGAATTATGCCTTCAAAGCATTACATAGCCTCTTTAAGGAGTCTGTTTAAATAGTTAACAAGCAAGATAACAATATACTAGTGGAAAACTCATCTAGCATTGCCTAATAGAAGAACAGCTTTCACTGAGGAAAGCTGGCAAGAACTGGATGTATGACATTGTGAATTGAGTAAACACTAGAAAACTTTTTTTCATGTTTCTGAAATTCCTTTGTTCAGGGCAGAGCATTCCACATTCAGACCTTCTGTTTTGATATCAAAATCACACGTATAACCTAGCCATATTACATACCGGGCCACGTCAGACGTAGTGAGATCTTCATCACCACTGATGCACTTTACTTTCCTCTGATATAATCCTAAAAAAGGAAGAGAGAGGTTTCTGTTCATTCTAGTAGGTATCCAAAGGCAGAAAATGACAGTACTATGTATTCCTATGGAGGAGAGAGAAGAAAACAGACAAATAAATAAAAAGGTCTAGGTGAAGAAAAAATAACAAAAACAACAAGCCACACATGGAAATTAATATTAATTTTATTAAAAAAAAAAAAAGGAGCATTAATATAGTGGAAAGCATGCTTAAAAATCTAAATACTAAACTCCTTTTATGCAGTCCCAACAAAACTTTTAAAAAAATAGGAGGTAACTCTGTAGACCCCTAGAAAAAAAAATGTATTCAATACCTGAATCCTGATGAAAAGACATTTGATATGGACTAGGTGAAGGGATATCCCTCCCTGTCCCTCATGGAAGTGAGATATGCTTTTCTTTCCTATGAATCTGAAAGCTGGGAATTGAGAGAAAAGAGTGTTTAGAGCTGTGATTAAAAAAAACCCCAAACAGCTAAGGTGTTCCATTACAAAGTGATAAGCAACTGAAATAGAGCAAATAACTCATAGCACATTTCTTACAAGTAGGCAAATGCACTGGAGGTTATATAGAATTAGTTTTTAATAGATAAATGAGATAATTGAAATATTACAACACATTATTAAATGGTAGTCACTAGTCAAATTTTTGAGTAGTCTTCCACACTGCAAACTATGAAACCAAACACAGCCACTTTTTTGTCACTTGCATGCCCCATCTGGATCCTAGAAAAATTATTCAAAGATACAGAAAAGGAAAACACATGTCTGGCCAAGAAGCTGAATGCTCAGAACAGGGGAAAAACATGTTTCCCAAACCTTAGCATTATAAGACTTCTAACAGAAGCATATTGCAAACCAGTATACAGAAAAAATTCTGCAAAATTTCAGCATCCGGAGACATTTTCAGCCATACTAGATCTTTGCTAGCACCACTTTTATGAATTCTCACTAGTAATGTTTTAGGGCCTTCTTTCACAGCTAAAGACTGGTGCTTTATATATCTCATTTGTGTGAGGTTTGAATAAGAGTTCACTCCTGCAAACAAAATATTTGGATAAACCTTTGAGGAGATTATTCTTTATGATGATTTTCTTCTTAGACGTGTCATTTAGCTTTTTCGTGATATTACTCACAGATTGCAAAAGATAAGTAGAAGAAATTGGCTAAACGTTTATTCATAGAACTAGTTTGGGATTATTTTTATCTGAGTAGGCACATCGTAAACTCAGAAGTAAAGTATCTGCTTTTAAATTGGATAACTTTGAGGAAATAAAGTTCAGGGAGCGTTAAGACACCAAAGAACAAAGATTTTTTTTTTTAATATTGAATTTTGTTTTATTAAGAAGAGTAGCTAGTGGAAAAAAAAAATACCATTCACAAAAGCGAACTTTACAGATAGTAGTAATATTGTGTCTGCTTAAGGGAAGGCATAATGGTTTTGGTAAAAAAAAAAAAATGAGATAATGAGTGGTAGTAAGCAAGGTGGGATCACTGCATGTAGTAAAAGGCACCTGTGATAAGCATAACCTTAGGAAGGGATAAACACATATAATCTTCAATTAGTTTAACATTTTACTTGTTTGTACGTGAAGTTGTGCTTATCCAGAAAACAGTGACATTATACTACAATGGGGTCTTTTTTTTTTTGACATCTATCTGGCTTCAAGCTATTATTACAGAGGTAAGTAGATTGAGAAACATCAGGGAGAATGAGAAGGAAATTGACTATTTCCACAATCTCATTTCTACAAAAACAGAACAGCAGGTAAATCTTAGTGGAACAGAGGATTCTTTAGTCAGGCAAGTAAATCCTAGTGGAGCAGAGGATTCCACAGACTCTTATCAGCAAGCCCCTCAGCATTCCCGCCGTACACCCCTGAGCAGGGTCAATGGGAGCAGGTCTCTGCCAGACAAAACAAACAGAACAAAAAGAGCAAGCATGTTCCCTTAAGCACATCACTTTAATTCCCTTGCAAAACAGGTATGGGGCTCTGCAGGAGGAACTGGTCAAGTGCAAGGATGAGGGCTCACAAAAGCCAGTAGAGCCACCAAGATGAACTCTCTTCAGGCCAGCCATCAAAACTAATAAGAGAAATCGAAGGGTCATTGCTGTAGGTGACTCCCTGCTGAGGGGAGCAGAGGGCCCAATATGCAGACCAAACCCACTTCACAGAGAGGTCTGCTGTCTCCCTGGTGCCCCTGTAAAGGACGTTGTAGGTAAATTTCCCACCTTTGTGAGTCCTTCAGACTATTACCCATTTCTGGTCTTTCAGGTGGGAAGTGACGACGTAGCAGTAAGTGGTCCACAATCAATTAAAAGAGATTTCAGGGCCTTGGAACAGCTGGTAAAGGGATCAGGAGATCAAGTTGTGTTCTCCTCCATCCCTCTGACATCAGCTATGGACAAGGGAATATATAGGAAGAGCCAACAGGTCAATTCATGGCTCTAGGACTGGTGTCATCAACAGGACTTTGGATTTTACAACCATGGCTCAGTATATGAAGCATTGGAGCTGTGAGCAGCTAATGGGATGCACTTGTCACAGAGAGGGAAAAGGATTCTGGGGCAGGAGTTCGCAGGGCTCATTGATAGGGCTTTAAACTAGATTTGAAGGGGGAAGGGGTCAATAATTTCACACTTGCTTGTGACAAACAGTAGGGCAGCACATCAGGGGTGAGAGATGGAGTCCTAGTAAGGGCTCTCAATTTGTTGCCCTGAGTGATGATGCTCTGGGACACCCCATAGGAGTCAAAGGGGATTTGCACAAGAGGATGATGAGCTGGTTGAGAGTGTATGGGTTAAGATTAAAGGGAAGATAGGGGAAGGTGATGTTATGATAGGGGTCTGCTACAGGCCACCTGACCAGCAGAGCCGAGCGGATGAGGCCCTCCATAGGCAGATAGAAATGGCTTTGCATTCACAGGCCTTGGTCCTTGTAGGGGATTTTACCCACCCTGACAACTGCTGGAGAGATAACACAGCAAGGCACCAGCAATCCAGGATGTTCCTGGAATGTGTAAATGACAACTTCCTCCTCCAAAGGGTAGAGGAACCGACAAGGAAAGGGGCTATTCTGGACCTTGTTCTGACCAACAGGGAAGGGCTGGTGACTGATGTGAAACTTGGGGCCAACCCAGGTTGCAGTGATCACAAAGCGATAGAATTTAAGATCCTCAGGGCAGCTAGGAGGATGTACTCCAAGCTTACGACCCTGGAATTTAGGCGTGCAGACTTTGATCGCTTCAGGCATCTGCTGGCAAAAGTGCTGTGGGACAAAGTCCTAGAGGGTAGGAGGGCTCAGGACAGCTGGTCAGTATTCAAGGGTCACCTTCTCCGTGTCCAGGAGCAAACTATACTGACAAAGAGAAAGGCAGGAAAGAATGCTAGGAGACCTGCCTGGGTGAATAAGGAGCTCCTGGGCATGCTGTCACACAAAAAGAGACTCTACAAGGAGTGGAAAGAAGGGCAGCTAGAATGGGGGGTATACAAGGAAGCTGCCCAAGCAGCAAGAGACCTGGTTAGAAAAGGTAAAGTTCAATTAGAATTAAATCTAGCCAGGGAGATCAAGGGAAACACCAAGAATTTCTATAGGTATATTAATGGCATGAAAAAGACTAGGGAAGGTGTGGGCCCCCTCAGAAAGGATACGGGAGAACTGGTGGCAAGTGATACTGAGAAGACTGAGGTTCTCGATGACTTCTTTTCTTCAGTCATCACTGGCAAGGGCTCCAGCCACACCCCAGAGTCATAGAGGATAATGGTAGGGGTTGGATGAAAGAACTGCCCATTGCAAGTGAAGATCAGGTTTGTGACCATCTGATGAATGTGGAAGTGCACAAGTCCATGGGACCTGACGGGATACATCCATGGGTGCTGAGGGAACTGGCAAATGAGGTTGCTAAACCACTATCTATTATATTCCAAAAGTCATGGCAGTCCGGTGA
>JAAGNO010016186.1:0-19351 GCA_033439905.1 Ceryle rudis | reverse complement strand
CAACCAACATGGCTTCACCAAGGGCAAATCATGCCTGGCTAACCTGGTGGCATTCTATGAGAAGGTCACAACATCAACAGACAGGGGAAGAACAACTGACATCATTTACCTGGACCTGAGAAAAGCCTTTGACACTGTCTCGCATGACATTCTGGTCTCCAAGCTCGTGAAATATGGGTTTGATGGATGGACAATTCAGTGGATAAAGAATTGGGTTGATGGCCGCTCCCAAAAAGTAGTTGTCAATGGGTCCGTATCTAAGTGGAGTCCCTCAAGGATCAGTACTGGGACCAGTCTTGTTTAACATCTTCAGCAGTGGCACCGAGTGTACCCCCAGCAAGTTTGCTGACGACACCAAGCTGTGTGGGGCAGCTGACACTCTGGAGGGAAGGGATGCCACCCAGAGGGACCTTGACAGGCTGGAGAGGTGGGCCCATGCCAACCTCATGAAGTTCAACAAGGCCAAATGCAAGATCCTCCATCTGGGTTGGAGCAATCCCAAGCACCAATATAGGCTGGGCAGTGACTGGCTCGAGAGCAGCCCTGAAGAAAAGGACTTGGGAGTACTGATGGACGAGAAACTCAACATGAGCCATCAGTGTGCTCTTGCAGCCCAGAAGGCCAATCGTATCCTGGGCTGCATCAAGAGAAGCGTGGCCAGAAGGTCGAGGGAGGTGATTCTGCCCCTCTACTCCACTCTCGTGAGACCTCACCTGGAGTACTGCGTCCAGTTCTGGAGCACCTATTACAAGAAGGACATGGATGTGCTGGAACATGTCCAGAGAAGGGCCACGAGGATGATCAGCAGGCTGGAGCACCTCTCCTATGAGGACAGACTGAGAGAGTTGGGATTGTTCAGTCCAGGGAAGAGAAGGCTCCAAGGAGACCTTATTGTGGCCTTCCAGTATCTTAAGGAAGCCTACAAGAAAGCTGGGGAGGGACTTTTTAGGCAGTTGGGCAGTGATAGGACTAGAGGGAATGGATTAAAACTAGAGAGAGGTCAATTCAGGTTAGAGATTAGGAAGAATTTCTTCACCATGAGGGTGGTGAGACACTGGAACAGGTTGCCCAGAGAGGTGGTGGAAGACCCATCCTTGGAGGTTTTTAAGACCAGATTGGATGGGGCTCTGAGCAACCTGATCTAGTGGGAGGTGTCCCTGCCATTGGCAGGGGGATTGGAACTATATGATCTTTAAGGTCCCTTCCAACCCTGACAATTTTATGATTCTCTGATTATCATTTATTTCACTCAGGATTGAGAGGTGTTTTCAGTATTTATTCATTGTTTTAAATTTGATAAATTTATTTGTGTAGTCTGTTTCTTGCTGTTGAATATCCAAAACTTGAAATTTAAGTCATGATTCTTCTCTGTAACCATCTATAGAAATTAAATTCAAAGGGAAAATGAATGGTGCCAGAACTAATTATCACTTACAGTGAATTGCACAGTTTTTTCTCATTTTATTTGTTTGATTTCCTGTTGTGATCACTCAATAAGCTTTTTGCCATAGCAGAAGACAAAGCTTATGATCCAAAAATAAATTCCCCAAGTTCCGACATGCTTTTTTAAAGGGAAATGTACACACCTGATAAAAAAATACTTCTGCTGACAACAGAATAATTAAAATTGAGGAAAATAGATCCAAGTATCTTGAAGAATCACCTTCAAGAAATACACACATTTGTTGAGACCAAAATAATATATCATGGAATACTGAACAAATTGGAGGAGATCTAGTCTCCATTCACAACCTACGCAGCTATAGCTACGTTAGTTGCACAGTATTTGCTGCTGTGATAGATGGCCCAGTTTTAGTTGGCTGTGTTAGATTTGAACCCTCACAGTGAACAACAACAAAAAAAGACTTTTTATGTAACGTTATTTCTACAGATAAAGCACAACAAAATCTCAGGGGAGACAAGTTTGAAGAGTTCAAGAAGGTTGAAGAGTTCAAGAAGTAAACAGTTATCCAACGTCTTGTGGCAGAAAAGAATTCCTAGAGTGCATAACCAAGGTAAGTAGTTATAGGGCAAGGCTTATTATGTGAGATCAGAAAAATGGATAGAAATTCTGGAAAGAAATTATGAACTATTTCTTGAGAGGTTAGAAAGGATAAGAAGCCTGGAAAAAAAAAAATGGGCAAAAAACAACACTGATGCAGTTTCTCACTCCTCACTCTTCTTCACTCTTTAAGTGATCAGTCAGTCTGGACTTGGCAACCTAAATTTGCTGAAATTTTTTTTAAAAGTTTTTTTTCAGAAAAAGTTATACTGATACCTTCAGGAAGGAGTACTATAGTAAAGGATGCTATTGCATTGGAAGGAAAACACCAGAGAAGTATGTACACAAATATCTTAAAAATTAAATCAGAGGAATGGAAAATATGCACTAGATAATGATTTAAACTCTAAGGGTACACAGAAAGTACTAATTCTTATCTGCAAACTAAAGTAGTTTTGTGTTTTTACAGACAGAGGCAAGACTGGTGTTGGAAGAAAAAAAGAAAGCAATGACACTAGGCAGCAATAATGAAAGAAAGAGTATGAGAGACAGAGTTTGATATTACAAATATTACTTTGCAACAACAATGATCATTAGAAACACTGTTAGAAGGGAAAAATAAATGCAACATGGTTTTTACAGTCATGACTTTCAAATTGTGTTGTCTGCTACTTGGCACTATTTCTCTTTAAAAGGAATAGAAGGACTGGCTATTGTTTTATTTAATATTTCCTTAATTTAACAGCTCTTGTCTCTAAAGCAATATTGTAATATGTACACAAGCACACACATAAAACCAAACATGAATACAAATGACATATCATTCTCTGATGTTGTTGCATCATAATAGTCATTGTCAAGACTCTTCTTAACACAGATGCACCACTTTCTGTTAAATTTTTGAAGAGTTCTATAATATCGTTTTATGAGTCTTTTGAAAGCCATTCACTCTTCTGTTTACAGCTCAAAAGAGCTTTAAACCTTCCTTTCTACTATTTGTTCTTCTGTAGTATTAATTCTTTTTTGTATGACTAAAAAAATTAATATGAGCAAGAGATAAGTATATTAAAACGTGTGCATTGAGTTAAATATATAACCTGAGCTAATAACAAATTTTAAAGTAGAAGTTTCTTCACTGAGGTATGGTTACAGTTTTGGGACACAGTGTATTTATTTCAACTAAAATGGAATTAGGAAAATTTACATTCCAGGGTTCCAGGCAGAATTTCTAAGTAAAACCGGATCAAGTTAAAATAGCCAGTAGTTTGACAGAGTATTAAAGATTCAGCAGTTGTCTCATGGAGTGTATGAAGAATTGGAAGGGAAAGGTTAAATCCTTTCTTTGCTTAATTTGGACAAGGAACATGAATTTAAACCTTCTATATCCATAGTTAGTATTCCAAGTACTGGGTATTTTGTGTTGATATCTCTTCCCCCACAGAAATAAAGGCATTTAAATTAATTCAAGGTGGAAATAAATATTTCTTGCCAGGCCATACAAACTATTTTCCATCATCTGTCAAATCCCACATCTTGTTTACTACAATTTTTTTGCTGCTGTTGACTGAAGTCTACCTACCTGACTGGCATTCTTCTGAGTCTGAAATGAAGGTTTTGTAGTCCACTTGCTACTTGTATTAGCTTTCACCTGTTCTTTTTTGGATGAAGCAAAAAAGTCTGTGAAACTTTTTTTTGTTTTTTAATCTAGATGTTAAATTCAATTAAAATTAAAATTTGCCACTATATATCAACCACGGATGTTGTTAAACACCTCTACACTGCCATTCTGGGTGTTCAAAGTTCAAAAATTCTGTTTTTCAGGAAACTTTCCTGATGGTTTTGTTATTGTGTTGGCTTCCTAAATGCAAATGTTCATGTGTAAACACGCAATCAGATGTTCAGCCTCTATGAAAAGGATGAAAAGACATCCATGCTTCCCAGATAACTAAATTATAGTGTAATTTAGAACTTCTATTTTTTTGATTCTAACTGAAAAAATACGAGTTAGAACTAAAGCTGTCTCCAGTATTGCTAGGATATACTTTTAAGTAGGTCTTCTGTAGAAGAGTTTCTCTAGAAATATTGTGAGACTGAAAATGGAATCAGGGGCTTTGGTTCAGAGAGGCTACACCTACATCGTCAGGGTGCACAGCTGGCAAAAGTCAATCAGTAAGGTGGAAATGGTGGTACTAAGAACTATACGTGCTTCAAGGAGCTAACTTGTGATGAATCCTGTTCTATTCCCCTTGACTGATACTTATGTCACCTAAGTTGGAGTACATTAGGTGCATTCCTGCAGTACACCTTCCACTTCAGTCTTGTCCAAAAGGAAGTTCAACCTGTGTTCTTTAAGAGCAGTGTACAGAGTGAACAAAGTATCACTGGAAACTATCAGGAAATTGAAGTTAGTAGTGTTCTCCTGATCCAAACTGAAGCAAGAATGTTTCTAGCTCATGAGTTTGAATGTCTTCAGGTTTGTCTTCAGGTTTTGCATAAGCATAGGCTTTGAAACTCTGAATGTCCAAATATGTAACACACATAATCATTTTGTGTCACTAAAATAGTACTGTCTGAATGAAACGTACCTGTGCGACACTTTGACATCAGTTTACAAAAGGTTTGATAACAAAGTTGAAAGGCTGATATTTTTGTGGGGTTTATCACTGCATTTTTCAGTCATGACAGTACATTAACAATTTTTAAAATCTTGAATTTTCTTTGTTTTTCTTCTTTAAAATTGCTATGTAAATGTATAGATATATATCTGCTAACATAAGTATATAATAAAAATGCATATATAATTGTATAACTATGATAAGAGAAAGGCCTCATGCTCTTCCTATTTAATCTGTGGAAGAAAAGCCTTAACATGTGAATCTCAATTTATGGAGGGGAAACAGCTGTCTCTGAAAGTTTTCCCAACAGAAAACTCAACTAAAGAAATCACAGTAAAAGACGGGGTTACTTATGCTGCATGGAAATAAAATAATGATTTAAAAAGCACAACACACCACCCCAAGCATATTATGTTTATGTTTGGGGAACCCTACACCTCTTTCTTTCTGTGGATGGAAAAGACTTGCTGGGATGGAAACAAGAAGAAAATTAGAGGAAACAGTGAAGTGAACTTCATCCTTTTTTGAGACATTTTTTCAGATACAGCATAGCTCCAAAGGCATCAGAAAACTGTAAGTCAGAGACCTGAATGAAACTTATCAAAAATCTTGATGTAGTTTGAGGAATAATGATTTTTGCTATTGTTGTTTATTTCAAGACCTAATTAGTTGTGCTAGTAGTGGCCTTAAATGAAAATGCCTTACAGAACAATTCAACAAACAAATTATAATTTATCAGTGACACATCATGGATAAGGCATTAAATAAGTCAGAAAAAAATCATTTTTTAATGAAAAAAACCACCATTGCATCACTTAACAAAATTAAAATATTATAGACTATATATAGTGATTTCTCTTGCAAACAGAAGTAGTTTAATAAGCTGCTAAGCATTCATATATTTTGAGCTTTGAGCATGTGCGATCACATACAATAACTTTGTAATACTCTACATATATTTACTTTCCAGGTGGAATCAGTCCAAGCAACTGTTTAAATGACAGCCCATTTAGAAAGTTAATAATAATCAGGTATGAAAATGTCTTTGTTGCTTCCTTGAATTTATAAAGTTAGCTTTTATGCCATTGGTGTATCAGTATTATCCGTGTCAAGTTTATAAAGAGCCCCTGCAACAGACCACTTTAACTCACTCAGATGTAACAAAACCCAATATTCTCAACTAGTTTTTGTCCAGTTAGCAAACTATTTACACTTCAAAGGTCTCAAACACATAATTGGCTACATTTACCCTTTTCTACCTCTTATTTCTACTTTCAGCTATCAATCTAGAAATAATTTTCTGTTGGAAAACACCTATGGCATTGCAGAAATAATACATAAACTTCATTTTAATATTTCTAGCTTAATACTTTTTGATGAAAATATGGTGTGAACATATAGATGAAAGTTTTTCATCATTAAATAAATTTTGAAAAATTGGAAGTAATTTTCCTAAACTTTATATGATAAAAATAATCCATGTGTTCTAAGATTTTTTTCCAGTGACTGATCATATACACAAGGTTTCTTTTCAAAGTACTATGAACACCACTAGGTATGATACATTTTTGGTTAAAGCTGGGAATCAGTGAAGATTGGTTATATTCCTATGCTGCTAGCTTCCTCTCAGACCCAGGAGAACTCAATTAACCTTTAATTGACTCTGATACATAATCCAAGAAATCAGGACAATGTATTTGGCTATCTTTATAAAGCTCTTTGACATCAGTAACAGAAAAAAGCTGGGCCGGTACAAGACTTCTGTGTCACAGGACTACCCCATACACAGACAACACCAGAGTCAATGTGAGATATATGACCTTTCTGCCTACTTCAGTTAAGCATTTTTTAAAACTTTTACCTTTTTTTTTAATGTATTCATATAAAATATGACTGGGAGGAACCTTATTTAGTCACCTAAATTTAGTTTGGGTTATATAGTCGACAATTCTGCTTCAAGCCAGGATCATCTGATATATCAGCTTACTGTCTTTTTTTTGGTTTTTTTCCAGTAGACAGCAAGAATTTACCTTTCACTTTTTTTCAGAATGATCAAAAATGGAATCAGCACCAGAAAACTTTTTGCTAATGACATTTTATAATTATTACAGTTACTATGTTGCTGGGAAAAAAAAGACAGATCATTTGGCCGTGTATCTTACATCACATCTTTCGTGTCCTGTGAACTTCTTTAGCAAGATGCTTAATTTACATGAACAATCAATTAGTCCTGATTTATCAAAATATTCTTCCTGCTGTTTGGCATTATTTTTGCTCTTAATAATTTTTTGTTGTTGTTAATAAAAGGCAATATTAAGAAAAACTCACATAGTAAATGCTAAATAAGACAAAGCTATTTATTTATCTCCTTGTCTCTCTTCCTTCCCTCTCCCCTCCCCCCCCATTTTGTGTATTACCATTTATTATGAAAATCAAAACATTCTATTTTGGCATATTTTTTTCAAGTTCTTAGATGCATTATGGCCCTGTATGATGCCTTTACTAGATTTTAGATTATCCTTTGTGAAAAAAAAATCCAGCTGGTCACAATGGTATTCAGTTAAGACTACGTAAATATTTTTTAAACTCAATGGTTACTCAAGAATCATATCTTAAAAAGACATTTGACCAGAGATTTCACAGGTTGATTTACTAGCTGAAAACACATCCTGTCCTTTCTATAACTTGATGTTGAATAATTTTCCTGGAGAAATGAGCTACAATAAAAGTAAACAATCATTTTATTGGATACTCTCAATTCTTAAATTACTTGTAGTAACTTAGGTTACTGCAAAACATTAAATAATAACATCTAGGAAGTTGAACTGAAGCTTTATTAATCAGTTCTCTGAAGTTTGTTTACACTTCTAAAAAGGACATTCAGTGATGACCTCTATTAAAAACACTAGCACAGATGAGAGATACATTGCTGAATATAGCAAACTTTAAGAATGTCATAATCGTTTGCAAAGGTATATATAGATATAAAAATCCACAACAGTCTCTTTGCTACTTTAAGTGAATCAGTACAAATCTCAAACTGTTGTAATAGATTTATTTGCAAAAACAATAAAAAGCATTTTGCCTCCAGTAAAAAAAAGCACTTATACAAGAGTGCATGCCATGTGAGTACCTCAAAGTACTCCAAAAATAAACAATTTTGCTACATAGCAATACTGATAAATATTATTAAATTTGCATCACTTATAGGGAATTTGAAGCAAATGCTCTGATGATTCATCTGCAGATTTCAGAAAGGAAATCAAACATCTCAGAGGATTCCAAAATTCCATCTCTAACTCTTAGGTCATCCTAAAAATAAACCATAAATATTTCTGTTTCATATGCATCAAAATTATGTAACAATTAAAATTCCAAACAAGTATTACATTTAAGCAAAGTACAGTTAAGTTACAAGAAAGAGAATTCTGTTCTTATAACTATGTGTAATGCTAAAAAATGTAATGCAAAAAAAAAAAAAAAAAAGCCACAAAACTTAACTGGACTGTATTATTATTTACACTTTAATTAGAACAATTTTTTTTATATATTTTTTTTTTTTAAGAAAAGCACATTAATGGCTAACAGATATAAGGATACTTTTCTAACCATTTACATGCGTTATCCTGATGTCTGCTGTTATTGTGGACTATTTAATGCATAATTTGCACATACTATCAAAAGGCTGAATGACCTAATGAGAATTATTTCATTAGATCTCTTTCCATGGGGCAGGAAAATGTAGAATTTTGGTAAATTGTTATTACTATGTACAGACTATTAGCTGGATAAGTATTTTTTACATAGACAGTAATTTTACAACTAACTGTTCAAACAGCTGAAAAGTAGTACTCGGCTATAGAAGGAAACGTGTGCTGACATTAGTAACTACAAGGAATTTGCCTTTAAAAGTTTCACTTGTAGTATGTAACCTGAAAGAATCTTGAAAGTCTAGGGATTAATTCTGATGAAATTTGTTACAGCTCTAGCTGTACAAAACTATTGAACATGTGAAAGAGTTAGTGCCAGCAGCGTTTTTTCTTCCGTCAGCTGATTACTGGTCAGTTGCTCTTCTGCTGATCATTGTTCACTTTCAGGAAGAATTTCATGCATTTCACTATTTAATTTAGTTAGTATGTCTATTGTACATTCTAGGTTTGTCTTTCAACCTGAGACTGTTCTTTACTCTTCTGGCAAAGTGTTCACCAATGGGAAACATGACTATTCTGAATGATATAACCAGGTAATGGCCTAAATCTACAAAAAAGGGAAAATCCAAGCTAGTCATTCAGAAACTATTCAAAGAAGGCAATTTGTGAATGGAGAATGTTGCCAACATTTAAATAGTTGACAAACAGTAGACATTTGACAAATACAGTAATAATGTAGTTTGAAAATTATTTAAAAACATACAATTCCCAGTTTTTTCAACGTCTGTTGGGCACTTTCCTTTTTTTAATTCCCTTCAGTTTTCACCACTTTATTTTATTCTTTCCTTTTAACCACTTTGTGCCTGTCTCTGTGTGTACACACATCTCTGTTCATAGGTGTATATAAACATGTGTGAGTTTCTATGTGTCTGTGTGTATGTTTAGTAAATTATTTCCATGGGTCTTTTGATATTTTTCTTTGCTATTCCTCATTAGCATTCCTGTAACTATGTTCGGGAAACCTTACCCACTGTGTTTGTAGACACAACCACAGAAAATTATTATACAGATTTTTCAAACACATTACCTTCAATTATGCCAGAGCTTGGGATATATATAATACAAAACTCTCAACATTCTTCCTATAAGAAGTCTCACTAGAGAGACATCACCAGGTGCCTTGTATCTGTATCCCTAATGCTGCTGTGTCATACAGGTCACTGAGTGCCCATGTAGAAACTGGAAGATGACTGCACATAAGACTTAGCTCACGTGCAGATACAAGAGTCATAAGGCAATGGAAGGCAAAAATTATTATGAATAATTACAATTAATTATAACTAATACTACTAATACTTAAAAAAAAAAAACCCAAAAAACACTTCTGTGTCTTAGTGCTCATCATCCACAGATGCCTGCAAAATACTCTCAAGTGATAGGTCCTGAAATTAAATTTTACTGGAAAAAAAAAAAAACCAAACCAAAAAACAAATATCATGAACTCAAGAGACATTAGCTTTTTTTTCTAGTCTCCATTTCACTATACTTCCTAACAGTTCATCATCTGTCTGCTCTACAATGCTGATCTAACAGACATTTTCCCCCTCCCTTTCAAGTTTGTACCTTGTATTTACATTTGTCTCTCTAGTTGTTTAACTGAAATATGTATAAAAATAAATGTATGAAGGATTTTAATAGGCCATCTAGTCTTACCTTGCTTATCATTAAGTATACACATAATGGACAGTGCATATGCGCAGGTGCCAGCAACTGGACTGGAGAGATCAGAGTAAGTGAAACCCTGGGGTAGGACCAGGGTCCACGTGTCTATAGTGCAGCACCTGGGGTGACTGTTGGTGTGGGAATTCATGTGTGATCACTAGTAAAGATCCAGCAAGATGAGCCAGCGGACAGGTGACATTGTCTGGGAGCTGGAGGGGGGGGATGTCTCCAAGGATGAAACCAGAGGAGGGGCTCACTTTGGGGGACCAGGAGAGTGCCAGAGGCTTCTGGAGAGGCCTGGGGTCTCTAGAGGAAAGACCTGCTGCTGTGTGTGTCTGTGATGGTGAGAGCCTGGGGAGCTTGGCTACTGGGGACCAGGGGAGTCACAGCCAGCTCTGGGTGTGCATGAGCATGTACTTCTGTGTGAGAGAGATGGTCTGTAGCAGCAACTGGAGAGGGGCTGCAGCTTCAGGGGCTTGTATGCTTAGGTGGCAGAAATCAGGGAGACTGGGATGCAGGCACAGCTACTGGGCAAACTGAGTCTGAGCCCAGTTGCTAGAGGGTTGTCCATGTCGTACATATGTATTTTTTGTTATACATGTGTGTATATGTATATATCTTACCAAACCTCCACACCTGCTCAGCTGTTTGTGTTTGTGGGAGTGCTCTGTGTGTCTGTGGTCTATGTGACTGGCTATGTGTGTACATGTGGCTTACATATGTGCTCTATGCATGAGCACCTACTGGGAACACAAGCCCAACTTTGGTACTGGATGCACCTAGGGCATGCCTCAGCAGTCTCTCAGGCTGCTGCATCCAGTAGGATGTATTTTCCTATAACAATAACCTATTTTTTAAAAAAAGAGATTTTGCCTATTCCTCATAGTATCCTGTTCATTAGATTTACTTTGTTCAATGCTTCTTTTTTGACCATGTTTTCTAAATGTCCAATCTGTATCTGGGATTGCTTTAATTTGGAGTTCCTCTCTTTGGAAAACATGCTTGTTGAAGGTGACCTGCCTGTACAGTACACCACCTGTTGCTCCCCTAATGAATAAAGTAAGTATGCTTATTTAATACATCTTGCAGACTACACTCTTGATTATACTGGGAGTATGGCATTTAACTTTTTTCACAACAGGATGATTTTAAAGATTCAAGTTCAGTTTATGAGCCACTATAATCCCTGGAAAGGTAGGGAATGAATTTCTTCACAACTATTTGTTTTTCTTCCCACTTACACTGTTAATTATATCTGTCTAAATGTAGTTCCTTACACTCATCTCTGTTGAACTACATCTGGGTTTTTTCCAGGCCATTTCTCCAATTTGTCAAGATCATTTTGAATTCTGATCCTATCCTCCAATATGCCTACAGTCCCTCCCAGCTATGTGTTGTCTGCAAATTTAATCATATGCTCTTGATTCCATCATCCCAGTTGTTAATGAAAAAAACTGAATGAAGCTACTCTCTGTACATCTTTTCATTATGGCAGTGAACCACAAATAACAATTCTCTGGGCACAGTTTTCCAACCACTGTTTAAGGCCTCTGTAGAAGACTCAGCAGAAATCTATTTCCTTACCTGGATTATTGCAAACAAAAAACAAAACCCAAGCAAACAAACAAACAACAACAACAACAAAAAACAGAGACAGAAAAAAAAAAAAAGGTTATAAAGGTTAAAACTGTACTGAACTCAAGATACCATAGATTTATACACAGAGTTTTCTATATTCCCAGAGCCTCTGATATTGTAATGGAAAAAAATTAGATAAATTGGACCGGATTATATTTTTTTTTTTATTAGATTAAACTAGATCAGCTATTTTGAAGTTGTTTTAGCAGTTTAATATGTTATTTTAAATAATTCTTATTTATTTAATTCACAGAACAATGTAGAGCTAGTCTGTCCTAGATTGAAACTTGACACAGCCTTCCAGAGTTGTCTCCCTGGAAGGAAAATCTGCCACATGCTATTTAAGACTGAGGAAGAAAAGGCTCTTGCATATACATGGGTTAAGACATAAACATATTAAGACATTATAACATGTGATACTACCTAGTGACTGAAAACCAGAACTTCTACAGTAAAAAGAAAGTAAATACTGTCTTGAATGATTGAACACAACCCCAAGAGGTCTTCCTCTGTCGCAGTGACAGATTTCTGGCAAACATGAATACAAAGGGTTATTGAATCTTGTCACATTGAGCAACAGTCATACCCTCAAAATATTTCCTAAGAGTCAAAGGGTACCTGGCAGATAGCAAACCATTATTCGCTTCATTGTTTCAAGTTCAAGCTTCTTTATTTGCCCAAATTCTACCACAAAGTGAATTATTTCCAAATGTTTCTTTCTAGTCATAGCTTCCTGTTTTAGGAAGTTAATCCAAAATCATCAGTCAAGGTGGCATTTAATATGAGATTAAGATACCTAAATATATATAGGTTATATATATATAGTTATATAGGTATCTACAAGCACACTATGTGTTCAACTGAGATACAGGGCTTAATTCATTCACTAAAGGTAGTAGTTAGAGATACTATAGCATATGCTGCCTGGCATTCATCGATTATGTCAGTAAGACCTTTTGTCCATAACCTTTCATAGCCATGTTGTCATAACAGCCAAGACATGCACAGGCTGAGATCTTCTTGGTCATCCCAAACAGCAATGTTTAGATAACTGAAATGAGTCCCTAATGGCTGAAACTTGGATAAAGAACATCATAAGCAAATTCATGGAATAAATGCCATTTTTAGGTCAAAAAAGAGCATATAATTTTTCAACCAGATGGCTTAATAACCATTTTTTCTATAAAACATAAAACAGTCTAGAATTACAAAGAAAAAACATTTTTTTCTGCATTACTTCTAGAACTCTTTCAGCTTGATATAAATTTCACTTAGGAAGCCAAAAAACTTATTTTCTAGATTTTTTTTTTTAAGCCTTGTTGCTTTCCAACATCTCTCAGCTCTGTTGCCACATTGATCTGCTCACTATAGCCTATTTTCATAGGTAGTGTTCTCCTATTATCTGTTCTTGAAATGAACTGCTAAATAATACAGAATGTTATAACTTCCCAACAAGGAAGTATCACACAATGACAAGCAGTCAAGGTAAATTAAATGTATCTCTAGACTCAATGAACTACAAGGATTTTGGGGTCACATTTTAAGAGGTCCTGTTATTGGAAATCCTTAGCAATGCATCATCATAAAATGCAAATAACTTTTGCACTGGAAAATAAAATGCATTATAATAGAGTTGCAAATGTGTCCCCATGTATTATGGAACATCTAGATGCATTGAGAAGAATAAGCATTTATTTATCTGTGTATAGGTGTTTATATTTAGTAATTAGCCAGTAAACATAAGAAGCCATTAGTCCTTTTGCAAGGTTTGTTGTCTGGTTGCTCATAAAATCCATCCACTTTCTTTTCTCATTCTTTCCACTGAAACATCTCTGTTGGCTTGTCAGACTGTATGACATTTTTGCCTTTTGAGGTTTCATGCTCAGAATGGTTTGCATAACATAGGATAAAATACAATTAAGGTAACCTTCATCAAGCCGTGTTCTTCCAACTTTATGCTGCAACAGTGTTAACCTTTCCCCTTCACTGCCTGTGAGGTTTTTTTTCCTGGGTATCTTCTACCTATTCCTCACTTGGGCATGAAGAACCTTTACTGTGTTTTTTGTATCATTTATGTTGTTTCATTGCCTACTGCAATAATGTGCCAGTAATCCATTTTTATAAGTGAAATCTCTAATTTCAAATGGATGACAATTAGATAATAGAAAAATTTTGATGTCTTCTAATAGGCCTGGAAATCTGTAAATTAGTGAGCCTTATTGCAATGATCCTCTTTCATTTGATAGTTATTCCTATTATTAACAGGAAACCATATGAATTTAGCCTAATTTAGTCACAGGCTAAATTATCTCTTCCAAATCCTTAAAAAAACGTCTTCATAGCAAGAGTGCCTCCCAAATTAACACTTATTTTGAGGTTTGATGTTACGCCCCCTTGAATCAAGGACATTAATAGTGGTGACTGATATTTTAAAATGGCATACAGAGGAATATTTTAATTCTTATAAACAGATGTTTAAGCTTGATTTGATTAAGTTTGACTGTTTGATGGAGCCAAGAAGTAAACCAATCTTTTGAGGGAAACGATTGTTTTCCTGACAAAGAGAAACATGGATTTGCATATTCCAAATCATATCTTTCCATTCTTCTCTGATAAGACAAGGCCCCAACATCTTCTTTTCACCCCCTCCAAGCTGATCTTCCCTCTCTTATCTGAAAGCCTTTCTCCGACATCACCAGCTCCCTCCCTCGCTAATATACTGACAACCATGCTTTTTCTTCCTTTAATCTCCTGCCTACAGTTTCACCATCAAGAAACATCACTCTTCCCCCTTTGTAGAGTTTACCTACTAGATCCTCCACAGAAGAATCTCAGGGCAAACAGTAATCCTTGCTTTCTGAATATTCCTGTTACTTTACTGCAGCACATAGTCAGGTGAAAGAAGTGAAAGGAAATGGTTAAAGCACCTGAGGAAAATTCAGATATCTAAATACAATCTTCTGTCTTTAAGGCTTTTCAAAATCCTTGGGATATCTGAGGTATCTACAAGGGACTTCTGAATATGAAGTGTGACCTGCAGAAGACAACTTCTGAACAGTGGGAGGCTAGGCGGAATTTTATAGTCAATATGAAAAGTGCTCCTAAAAGTCTACACTTAAGTGACCAAATCTGTTTCTGCTTTCCAATATGTTTCTACCTAGTCATAAACTAACCTCAGACAGCCATATCTAAATTTTTACCTACTTTCCTCAGGTTATCTTCTGTGACTCTGCACTCCTTTCCATTCCTCTGGAAAATTGTTCATATTTGCACTAGTAGGTAAAGCTTAGAAGAGGTTTTAACTCATTATTACTCTGTTTGATGCCAGACAGAACATTACAAGTAGATAAAACAAATGGTGTAGGAAAGAGAAGTAGGTAGCAAAATAATTAACAGTGTTCAGCAAAGAAATGGAAGCTTAAATATGCCATTTATAGAACCAGTATCAGATAATATAAAAGGCCACATTGTTTGGAAATATAGGGAAGTTTTCTTTTGTATATTCCTTAAGGGTCTACTTGATCCTAGAGCAGTCAGTACGCCAAAACATAGAGTAACTGCATAACATGATTCAGTGTCATACCATCGGTACCTAAGCTAAAGCTGCAGGCTAAATAACCTAGTTCCTACTGAAAGATGGATAACCTTATTTTGTGTGGTACCCAGTGAGTGGTGTATAATCCTAGGGGAGCAATGCATCAATAACAGATTTTGTACAGGTACACTAGCAAAGTGGCAGAGCTTGTTTTGTTTACGCCACTGGGCTAGAAGTACCAAGTGCTGGATTTAATTTTTTACTCTAATACTTGTGTGATTTCCATTAAGTTATTCAGTGATCTTTCTGTTACTGTTGTTAGTATATAAAATGATGAATTAGTTATTCTTAGCTATAGGTATCCCTAATTATAGAAATTACTTTCTTTCCTTACACCCTATAAATGTACTCCCTGTATTTCCTAGAAAAATAGGAAGATTCTCAAATAAATACTGCCTTCAGCTTTACCTAAATATGACTTTTGGAGGAATGAGGTCTCATTTTGGTTTGGGACCTGTAAGTACTAGTGTAATGTGAATATAAAGATCACATCTCTGTTTTGTTTCATGACTTTATCAATAATAAAGAGATTTTAATTGTGATTTCTTATTTTTCTATAGCTGCTTCATTTATTTCACTGATTCTCCACATAATGTATCAGAACAAAATCAATAATTTCACGTTATCTCTTTAAGCATATGGAGCAAAAAAACCCAAAACAATGGAAAGTAAAATAAAGTGTTATACTATTTTGTATTGTGGCTATCACTAGACCTACATAAATTTCTGTGTCTATGTGTAATACTCTGAGGTAGGCATGCTCCTTCATGATCCCTTGATGCACACATTCTGTCCAAACCTGAGGGATGTACTAGATTATGGTCTTTCTTTTTTTTTTTTTTCCTGCGCACCCTAGTTTCCTGTCATACAAAACACCAATTTCCTTACAAAGAAAATAGCTTTACAGAGGGACAATGAGCATTCTCATTGCTCCATGGTAGTACACCATAGTCAGCCTTCAACATCTACAACCTGTAAACCCCAAGTGATCATCTGCCCTACAGTGTAGACACACTATGCTGCACTCAAAATCCCATTGACAACAGCAAACATGCTATACTTGGTAAAGCCAAGAGTTTTAATTAATTAGTCTAATTAAAATCCTGACAGTCATCAAAATACAAAAAGCCAGCTATTATTAGTCCAATTATAAGAATAATGGCATTCATAACCCAAAATAAGAAAAACTTTTAAATATCCTTGCATTTATTATATAAGAAAACATATGAGTATCTACCCCTTCTCTTTGGTATTATCCTTCCACAATCCCTATGGACCCCAAGGTCAACTATTACAGTCATCCTAAAGAAGGATGATGGGAGAGGATATTTACAAGATCACCAGCATCCTCAAGGTCTTCACCAGGAGGTGTATCATGTTAATGATGGAGGGCTTCTTAATGCACTTAGTGGGATCAGTGGCCCCCAGCCACATGAGCCACAAGTGCACAAAGGGCTGTGGTTTGTCAGACATGGGATGTCCCCCCTGCTCCTCAGCAGGGCCATTTCCACAGATGAAAGTGGAGCACTGGAGGCAACATTCACTGGACCCAGTGTAGAGGTTAAAATGAAAAAATATGAGATTGTTTCACTGAATGAGCTAACTTAGTTTATCAGTTTCTGAAGGTGTCCTTGCTAGGAGCTCAAGGCATTCTGTAACATCAACACACCGAACTTCGTGACGTCTGCAAACTTATTGAGGGCAACCTCAGTAAATTTGCAGATGACATCAAGTAAGGCAGGTACGTCAATCTGCTTGAAGGTAGGGAGGCTCTACAGAGGGATCTAGACTGGATGGATCAACAGGCCAGGGCTAATGGTATAAGGTTTAACAAGGCCAAGTGCGAGGTCCTGCACTTGGGTCACAACAACCAAGAAAGCCTTGTATCAGCAACAGTGTGCCTAGCAGGACTAGGAATGTGATTGTCCCTCTGTACTTGGCACTGATGCTGCACCTTAAATACTGGGTTCAGCTTTGGGGCCCTCATTCCAAGAAGGACACTGAGGTGCTGAGGCATGTCCAAAGAAGGGCAATGAAGCTGGTGAATGGTCTAGAGAACAAGTCTCATGAGGAGCATATGAGAGAACTGAGGTTGTTTAGCCTGGATTACACCTACCTGAAAGGAGGATGGAGCCAGGTGGGGGTTGTTCTCTCCTCCCAAGTAACAAGCAATAAGACAAGAGGAAATGGCCACAAGTTGCACCAGGGGAGGTTTAGACTGGATATTAGGAAAAATTTCTTCTCCAGCAGGGTTGTTAAGCACTGGAACAGACTGCCCATGGGAGTGGTGAAATCACCACTCCATACAAAGATGTGTAGATGTGGCAATCAGGGGCACGGTGATGACCTGGCAGTGCTGGGTTAATGGTTGGATTTGATGATCCTTTAAGATCTCTTCCAACCAAAATGATTCTATGATTCTATGATTTTAATGATGTTTTTGCTCTTCTGATTGTCTTAAATTTGGAGAGAGATGGGACAGAAACGAGTCCACCTATTAGAAGTTGTTATATAAACTGAATAATAAAAGATTTTTAAAGTTTTGTAGTTCCAAGATCTGTTAGCATTTTTGCTGGCATGTACTTTTTTTTTATTTGGCTATTATTGTTGCTGTGCTTGCATTTATCTGTCTTTTTTTCTAGAAAATGAGAGTTAAATACTGTTCTTCAGCTGAGAGGTACTGTTCTTGTTAGGAATGCTAGGGACACTTTGGAAAATGAGAAGCTCTCTAATGTCCTATGAGCTTGTATTTTATGACCTTTGTAGAATATTTTCCTTCATAACTGTTTGCTTTTAATTGTACCTCAGAGCTTGGTTCTGTAGATGAGGTAGAAATCTTATGAAGGAACCAGATCTCTATTAACTCCTTATTTGATCATTACAGTAACTGCTATTACCATGAGAAACTGCAGTTAGTCCTGAAGTAAAACCAGTCAAAATTTTTACATTTTCTCTTGTTTCTCTTTTTCTGCTAAAAATTTTGTTATGGAAGAAGAAAACATACATTATATATATTAACCCAAGATTTTACTTGCAGTATAAATGAAATCTTAATATTGGAGTAAAAAAATTATTATTCATCTAGGTGTATTTTTTTATAGAAAAAGAAATGTACTGGGTGCAGGTGTCAAGCAATTAGTGGGAGATGCTGCAGGGGCAGCCCCTGTGAGGTGTACCTAGGGCTGCCCTGTGCTGGACACAGCCAGTTCCAGCCGGTTCCAACCAACGCACCATAGGGCACAGATGAACCCAGCAGCCAAGGTGGTAGTGCCTCAGGGAAAACATATTTGAGAAAGAGGAGAAAATACCACAAAGAGAGGAGGAGGGAACAAAAAAAGTAAGGAACAGCACAGGGAACACTGAAGTGAGAGAAAAACAGGGGCAGGAGGTGCTCCAGGCACTGGAGAAGAGGTTCTCCTGCAGCCTGTGGAGATACCGTGGTGAGATTATCTCCACTGCAGATTGTGAAGGACCCCATGCCACAGCATGTAGTTATTTCCAAAGGAACATGGCTCATGGAGAGCCCACGCTGTAAAAGGGGAAAAGCATGAAGAAGTGTCAGAGAGGAGCTGTTAGAGACTGACCACAACCCTCCACTTTCCCCCTCCCTTTGTGCTGCTTGCGTGGGAGGAGATAGAAGAGTCATGAATGAAAGAGTGAAGTTGAGCCTGGGAAAAGGGGGGCTAAGGGAAGGGTGGTTTAGATTTTGTCTTTGTTTCCACTATCCAACTTTATTTAAATGGACAATAAATTAGATCAGTTTTCCTCAAACTGAGCCTGTTTTGCCCATGTTGGTACTGGATAAGTGATCTCCCTGCCTTTATCTCAACCCACAATCTATTTAATCCTATTTTTTCTTATTTTCTCCACATGTCCTGTTGAGGAGGGGGAGTGAGAGAGTGGCTGAGTGGGCATCTGGCATCTAGCCAAGGTCAACCTGCCACAAGAAAGAAAAATAAATTTGAAAAAAGGAATCTTGTTGTACAGAAAACTTTTAAGTAATAATAGCAACTCACTTAACTTTGTTTTACACACACTTCCTGGATTTTACCTTTCCTATTGTTTTGGGGTTTTTTTAATTACCCTTCACTTCTCTCTGGGGTGCAAACACTGATGGCTTCCATCCCTT
>JAAGNO010016185.1:42424-63015 GCA_033439905.1 Ceryle rudis | reverse complement strand
AATTTTCCCTCCACCAAAGAAAAAAAATAATGTTACCTAAAAGAATAAGCATCTGCTGTCAGTGCAGGGTATTTGGTGGAACCTCAAGTGGCAATTTTATCTCCAGAGCTTGCCTCAGCAGCAAATCCACCCAAATGGCCTCCTCTGTATTGTCCAGAGCCCAATCCTAAGGGCTGCCCACTGCTCCCAAATGACTGTTGGATGAAGGGTAAGCTGCCACACGGGACAGGGCTGTTTTTACTATAGATCCAGAAGTTTGCAGTCCATTGCAGGGCAGCATTTCCATCTTCTGGGAAGACAGGAGAGCCACGTACCCAGCAGGAGACTTCATTTCTCACCACTCGCAGCTTTTCCCACCCCTTAAGAAGCAATTTCCCAGGAGCCACAGATGGGCATGGACTGGTGCCTGAGCCCATTCAGACACTGCTAGTCTCTGTGGTTACATGGTGTTGCAATCTGCTTCCTGGGAAGAGGAGGGAGACAACGGTCCTGTGAGTGCTGAAGGCGTGGAACGGGCAGTCATCTTTGTGGGCTTGGCAGCCAGAGCTCAGAGGTTTGTGGGCTGCGTGGGTGCCATTCGTGCTGCTTTCCCAACCTGCTCCCACATCCATGGATTGGCTGTGGGGGTCAGAAGCCTCCCAACACAGCTGAGAATGAGGGGTCCTGCTCCAGATGTGCCACAGGAGAAGAGAGACAGGGGAATGACCCAAGTCACCATGACCTTCAACATGGGCACCTGGAAAAGCCCAGTCCAGAGAGTATCAGCCCACCATGTGCTGAATAAAACAATCTCCCTCCTAACCCTATCCGGCACAGGTTTTCTCTTCCTGGTTTAGACTGGGGCACAAGATAACATTCAGATTGTGTCCTGAAGTGGTGCTGCATGCCACAAGCTGAGCAGATCCCAGTTTCTCCTGGTCCTGGGTGTAACAGGATAGATGCCCCAGAAGGCTGTTTGCCCCTCTCCAGTCTGGACACATAACAAAGGACTTCGCTTCTCACACAGGTCACCCCACATTACCTGGTGATGTTTTCATGTTTGTCCAGACTCAGGTGCAGAAATTCAAGGTCCTTGGTTGCTGCAGGAGGAGAAGGAGTTGGTTTTGCATAAGCCCCAGGGTAAGAGCCTTTATGTGGGCACTTAGTTTCTGGGATTTGTCTCAACATGGCCTAAGGCTGCCTGTGACCTTCTGCAAGGTGAGGTTTTCAGCTGGAGGGATCCCTCCAGCTCACCTTCTTATCTTCCCCAAGAGCCTTATTTCTGCCCTTTGCCATGAATCTGCTCATCTTTGTCAAAGACAGGGGATGTTAAACTGGAAGAAGCTCGAGGGGGGTGCCATAACTTCATCAAGTACACCCCTGCACATGCCCCAGAGCTGCCGCTCTCTTCATGCTTCCTGACTCCCTGGATGTCTGAGGAGCACCTACCACCTGTGCCTGCTATGGAGCCGTAAAAATGAGTCCAGGGAGATAGAACAGCCCTGTTTCCTCTGGCAGGACAGCAGCAGCAGACATGGCTCCCCCTGGGAATTCACAGCTTTGAAGATAAAAATAACTCATTCTGGAAATGGAAAAGCGCAAAGCAAGTGCAGAAGAAAGGATGAGTCAAGCCAGGTGTGCATGGGAAAAGGGAAAGTGGAGGGAAGAGCAACAACAAAACACCAAGCCAGAGGATCGATGCTACAGAGAGGGGCAATAGGCTGGGAAAAATATCAGCTCAAGAAGTGCCAGAGAGACAGGTCTATCTCCAGAGGATGAGGGCTAGAAGATGTAAACTTGCTGTGCCTGATATCTCCTGGGCAATGCTGGAGGGAATGGCCACAAAGAGCACAACCCAGGGTTGTGCTCTGAGCCCTGTGCAAGGCCTTGCCCCAACAGCACCAGCCCCACTGGGCTCCTCCACCCCGAGCACCTGCCCCAGCTCCCCATGCAGCTCATTCGCTGCTGACTCTGTGGCCATGAAGAAGGGTTTCCTCCTCCTAAGCCGTCAGCTGAGCTGTTAATGTCCAGCCATTGGAGAAAGCAGCTGGGTAGCATCAGGAATGGATGGAGATGATGGCCATGGGCAGACTGGAGGTGCCAAATCTGCCCACGGCAGCTGCTGGGGTGTCTCATGTCAAGAGTGATTCAAGCCACCCACCGCTCCTGCCCGCTTAGACCTTGGTTTCCCCTGCTGCCAGCAAGAAGCAGTCACGTCTCGCTGTGTAGGCATCTCAAGTACATGACTGAATGTGAAACCAGCTCGCGTTTAAAAAGAAGGTAATTCCAAGAAAAACGCTTGCATGTGTTAGGCAAGGACAGCGTGTACTCCAGGCTGCTGAGAGAGGAAAAGGAACAGTGATGACCTTTTTTAAGTGATGGAAAACCAGGCAGATAGCTGGGAACTTGGAAAAGAGGTCAGGAAATGGAAAGAAGAGCAATCTTGGCAATTTTTACCTGGCAATTCTGACTTTGGTTCCAAATACAGCGAAGGGAAAGAGAGCGTGCGACAGAATTCTCTGACCTTCTGAAGGAATAATGAAAGTTAAAGCATGGGGCTATCAAGAACATCGAGATAGAGAGATTTCTTATCAGTTAACAAGAAAAAAGGTGGATGTGAGGCAACACCATGAGGCAACACGTCAACTCATTAACTCATTTGTGAAGGATTTGATCAGTGCTTAACAAAGCCTTTATTTTTTTTTTAATTAATTGCTGTTGGCTTGGGTCTGGATGTCATCATGTTGATCATCGCCATTTAAAGGTCCTCTCAGATGACCGCAAGGTACCTTGATTCCGCCCAGGTGAAATTTAAGTGTTTCTGTTAATGACCCCAGCCGCCCGTTGAAGCCGTCGCTCTGCAGACATGAAACCACTGCATTCATCTGCCTCCTCCAACCTCAGTGCAGATAGGACTCGGCAAAGCACAGCATCCTCCGGGATGGAGGCGGGGAAGTGAGAAAGCCAGCAAATGAGTCATCACAGCCTCACAGGCAAGATTTGCCTGGGATCTGTGCCGTGCAGATGGAGAAGAGCCACGCAGGGGGTTTGTAGGAAGCTGATGCTGGTCCTGTGGGGACCCTGGACCGTGCCCAAGGACCAGCCAGGTCTTGATAATCACTCAGTGAAGGTCTGCACCAGCCCCTGACACGTCCTTGTCTCTCTCTCTTGTGGAGGTCCATTTCTGATGGCTTTCCATTGGTGGAGAAGTGTCTTCTCCTGAGAGGATGCAGCGGTGGTTTGTGGCCAAAATCCTGAGGGGTGTAAATGTAGTCCACGATGCAAGAGAAACCGGCTTTCCAACTGTGCATGGCAAGAATGACCCCTCATTAAGGAACAGAAACGCGATCCACCGAGGTCATCTCTTGCAACATGCCGAAGACCTGATTATGGTCATTTTCCTCCTTGCTTCCACTGCATGCCTGGGAAAGGGACGCAGTAATTAAAGTTTGAATCTCATTAAAACCCAGAAAGTGCTTGGCTTTCTGCGAATCCAATTATCACAAATGCTACGTAATGCCAGGCAGGGCATGGCTTGGTTTGGGTGTTTGGAATTATTTTTGTTAAACATACAAATACGGTGTGAAATCAAATTTTCCAGAGGATGGTGACAATTTGAAGAGAGCCCAGTTATAAAAACAACTCAAGGCCTGGAGAAAACGCCTTGGAGAGGGAGTGAGAGGCTGCAAGGACCCCGCTCACCAGAAAGAGGATGGGGAGAAACAGAGATGCTGCAAAATGGGGACAGAGCACAGGGTTGCCCAGGCAGCAGGGATGATGTGCATCCCACCAGGATTGGCCAATCTGGTTGGGTCTGAACCAGCATCTCATCAAGGTGGTAAGTCCCAGCTCCTGGGTGGTGACCTTAGGCGCAGAGCAGTGGTCTGGTGTGGCTCAACCACATCCTGAGCTTTACTGGCTCAGTGCGTGGCTGCCTGGGTTTAGCAGGTGGAAAGTCCTTGAGATAACAGGCAGCTTGGTGCAGTGTGTATCCATGGGATGGCCATGAGCTGGGAAACAGGACAAGATGCAATGGCCTCAAGTTGCACCAGGGGAGGTTTAGGTTGGATAGTAGGAAAAATGTCTTCACTGAAAGGGTTGCCCAAGCCTGGATCAAGCTGCCCAGGGAAGTGGTTGAATCACTATCCCTGGACATGTTTAAAAGCTGTGAGATGTGGTGCTGAGGGACATAGTTTAGCAGTGGACTTGGCAGTGCTGGGTTAATGGTTGGACTTGATCTCAAAGGTCTTTTCCATTCTGAACAATTCTATGATTCTATGAAATAACGTGAGCCCAGCGGCAAGAGACAAAGCTGCTCTTCCTCTCCCTCCTCAATGTAGCAAGTCCTACAAAAAGGCATTGCTGGAAGCAGAAGCTTGTCACCTTCAGAGGAAATTGATCTAACAAGCAGTTCACCATAGAGAGGGAAGAGGTGGCATCTCCATCCCTCACTAGGATGGGAGCTTTTCTGAGGAGCCACGTGTCTCAGCACACCTACAACTGTCTGCCATGATCACACACAGATCCAGTGGTCCTTTTTCCACTGCAACATCTGCAGATCCCATCCAAAACGTCCTCCCTTCTGTTCCCAGCTTGTCCTTTTTGTCAGTGTTATGGAACATCACCCCTAAGTAGAGATGGTGGTGGCATTTGGGATGCCTAGCTTCCTGGTGCTGTGGTGGCACTCAGGATGCCTGGCTTTGCCACACCACTCAGCTGCTGACTCACCAGGGGAATAGGGACAAGGCACTTCACTGCTCTGTGCCTCAGTTTTCTGGACTGTAAGCGTATATTAAAACAAGAACCTAATTTGCTGCGGTGCTGACAACCTCCAGCAGAGATAGTGAGGAGCTCTGCCAACTGGGGGTAAAAGGTGCTAGTTAAGTGCAAAATAGTATTATGGTTTTTGTGGTGCAGTGTGTCTGCCATACATTACACTTACGTAACATTACTTAGCACTTAGTTGGCACTTCACATCTTTAACTAATTACACACAATCGAGCCATTTACCAGTGTGAACAGAAAAACATCCAATAATGACCGATCTGGAAATGTTGGACTGATTTCCAGACTCCTCCAAAAGCAAGAATTGCAGAAGGTGGGAAAGAGGATTTTGGGGAAAAAAAAAAAAAAAAAAAAAAAAAAAAAAAAAAAAAAAAAAAAAGACAAACACACAAACGGATGCATTAAAAGAGGGGAAAAAAAAATATTAAAAATCAAACCGTGCGTCTGAATCGAGGGACTCGCAGGGTGAGAAATCCCACTGCTTTTTCTCATGGGAACAGCCAGCCAGAACTCAGACAGCAGCACCTCCAAAGCACATTGAAAATTCACCTCCTCCTTTTTGCAATTAAACACATATTCTTATGCACCTCGACTTTCAAAATAAATAATGACAATTTTTTTAGCGGTAGCAATTAAAAGCGACGCTGTTTACATTTTAATTAGTTCCTTCAGTGTTGACTGGTTCAGCTCCTTTCAATCAGAAAGGGATGTATTTAGAAACAAGACATCTTTAAGTGCTCTTGGGTTTTCTGTAAACAGTAGCCCTGCTCTGCTTTCAGGTTCTCGGGGTGGAGGGAACAGAGAGGCAATCTGCTGGATAGAAAACCCTGCACAGCTTTTCTTCCCGGTGGAGATTCTCTGTGGGAGTGCAGAAAAGGAAGTTTATTTTGGAAGTGAGTAAAATAAAGCAAGGTTTTGTTCCAGGAGAACACAAAGATAAGTAGCATCTGTGCAGCTGGAAGTGCTGTATGTGGCTGTGAAGACCATATTTACAGCTGCAAGAATGCCAGGTACGTTTTCACATTCTGGTAAGACTTTAGAAGGCATCAAAATGCTACCAAGTCGGTTTCCAAGATGCATTTTCCACCCACTTTTGGCTTGTGCTTGCAAAATCATCATCCACGTTTCGGCTCGGTGCCATCCACCGGCCTTGATTCGGCACAGTGAGAGTCGATGGAAACTTTACCATGGATTCCAGTACAAATAACAGTGCCGGGAGAGTACAGGTGGGGTACATCAGGCCCTCGGGCTCTACATAGCACAACTGTTTCATCTGAACCTCCGTTGTCATCGTCTGAGGGCAGCAGGTTGTAGCCGACACATCTGCATCTCAGATGTGAACCTCTTGGAGAAGAGGCAGATGTCAAAACACCACTAGGAAAGCTTCTGCTGCTAAATAATTCTATCGAATAAATGGCAACTGTGAACGCTGTCGATAAAGCCCACGAAGGGGAAGCAGGGTCAGGAATCCACAGTCCATGGGAGCGTGGCAGGGTTTTAGCGCTGCTAAGCGGTATCCTCCGTTCTGCTGCTAAGTGAAGAGGAGTCATTATTTCTGACTCACAAATAAAGTCGGTGGCTTGCCCAGGGCAGAGGGGGAAAGTCTTTGGAGGTAGCACGAGGATTTCACGCTTGTTTGGAGAAAGTTCTGCCCAAATAGCTCTGTTTTCTGTTTCCCAGGCAATTTCAGCCTTGGCAGGCTGGTGTGGGGGATAAGGTCCAGAGAAGCCACAGCTCTTGAGAGCTCTAGCACTGAAAAATGCATTTACCTTGTCTCCCTGCTTCAGTTTCCCTCTCTTTAAACCTCTACAGAGCTCGTTGGCATGTAGGGAAAATTCCCTCTAAAGACCAACTATTGTTATGGAGTTAGGAGGGGAAAGACAAATCGCTGTGATTTGAGAGATAATAGAACATCCCTGCCATGGCTGACTTTGTAAGGAGAAGGGATGAGGTGTTTGGGGTTTATCTGGGGTATTTCCATGGGAAACGACTCCTTTGTTCAGGAGAAAAAAAGCTGTAGAGCTCCTGCCTTGGGCGATTTTGGGTGGTTTCCCCCCAGGGGTGGCTTCTGAAGAGCTGGGGCCAGGGTGGTGGTGAGTGAACCTCCAGGCTTGTCCCTGCCAGGTCCAGGATCTCCTGAGCCTGTGACCTTCCCTCACTGCTTAGTCTCCTCTAGCTACATAATAAGCAGATAAAATAGTAAGACCTTCAAGGGCTTTGCATTAGCTCGTGCAGCAGGATCTGCTTGGTGCACACAGACGAAACCACACCAAGTACCTGAGTTGCTTTCAGAGAAATCCCTTCACAGCCTGGTGATGGGGAAGAAGAGAGACCTGAAAGCTAAAATACATAAGAGCCATCCTATAGGGAAATTAGAGGCTGGTGGATGTCAGCTTGGAGGCTGATTAACGCTCTCGTTTGCCCCACGAGGCGATGACCATTGAGTCCACGTGATTGAGCGATTATTCCCCTTGGTAGGCCTGCAATCTGATACTAAATCATCATGGATTCTGTTTTTAATCATGGTAGTGATTAAAACAGGGTGTTTTTTCCAATTTTTATGCTTTCCCTGTAATGGGGGTGGTGCTTTGGGCATGAGACAGGGCACCCCAAAGTGCTTCTGCACTTGAAACTCTGCTCCTTCCCCCTTCCATGGATGCACATCTGGATGTGAGTGCAGAAACTCCTGTGCAATGTATGTCCCCCACAACAAGGCCAGCGCAGGGGACATCTGACCCAAAGCCAGGAGCCTCTTTGCTATTTTGAGAGCAGCCCTTGCCAGCGTCTCTCGTCTGGGCACTGAGCTGGAGGCAGCCCAAGGTGACAAAGCTGTCAGCAAAGGCCGATTCCTCGGGTGGTGTCGCAAAGCCTGGAGGCATCACGGCAAGTGCAGGAGAAATCAGAGCTGTCACAGCTGGTTACGGCGGGGTTGGGTGAGGGTGAGTCGCCAGTTCCTTGGAGCCAGAGGATGGCATGATGCTTTGAAAAGGAGCCCGTGGCTAATCAGCACCATTCGCTGCAGCATCAGTGCTGGGCAGCTCCCGCTGTAAGGCTGAAGGACCACCCCAGCCTCTCTAAAACTACTGGGTCGTGCTGTCTTGCTGCTTCGAGACTGCACTGAGCTTTTCTATTTCTCCAGCCAATCCTCCACCCCCTCTCCACTTCTCTCCAGCTCAGCTGCTCATCCCAGTGCAAGTCTGCTGCATGCGCTCGTGTGATGATTTACGCGTTGGAAGACCTTCCTAAACCTGCTTCTTACAGACTGGGCACGGCTGGAAAACCTTGGATGTGCAGCTTACGAGTGAAATTCGTCAGGGCCACGGAGAGAATTGCAGAGAGCTACAAAGGAAAAGAGAGATTTGGAGGTTTTTAAATCTATGCTTGAAGGGACGGTAAAAGCTGGTAGTGAGGGAGAAGGCTGGAAAATCCTAATCAAGGCTCTACCAAGGGCTGAAGGCCAAGAGATTGTCCAACAGAAAACTGGCCAAGGCTGAGTCTCAAGAGGTTCCTGAAGGATGAGGAACCATGGACAGATGTGCACTCCTGGATCCAGCTGTGCCACTGGATGTGCTCCCCCTCCAACTGCTCCTCCCCACCCACCAGCTGCTCCATCCCCTTTAAAATGAAGCAGCATCGCACCCATTGCTTCGGGTGGATTGGGGGTCAGGATGATACTTGCCATTGACAGAGTGGTGCAGACCGTCCTTTCCAGATGAGGACAATAACAATTAGCTGGGGCACGGTGACATTTCCAGCTGGCACAGCCCTCTGTGGGGTCAACATCTGCCCGTGGCCAGAGAATAGAGGGAGGTAACCAAGTGGGAGCCTTTTGACACAGCTAAGGATTTCTGGGAGGAGGACAGTGAGCCAGGCAGCAAAACTAGTTGGAACTTCATTGAAGGATTAAGAAGGGAATTTACACGCAAAAATGTAGCAGGGAGTGAGAGAGGAGGGAAAAAACCAACGCTATTGACAGGTCAAAAGGGCCAATACTCTGAGCACTCCTTAGAATCTTCTCCTGCAAGTACAGGGAGAAAGGAAAGGAGGATGATAAAGAAGAAAAATGGGTTCTCAAGAAATTTTATATTTAAGAAATCTATCTGTGTAGGTTGCAGACATCATCGGGTATTCATTTTCAGGTGCTATTAACAGGATTAGTTAATGAACATATTGATCCTTGGGTGGTGATATTTTAATATCCTTGGACAATCTGATCCTGAGAGGCAGAAGAAAGGAAATCTGGTGGTAATTTAAAACACAAAAAGGGAAGAATATAATTCTGGCAATCACCAGCCTATAAAAATAATAGAATGAACGTTTAAGAAAAAAACTCATGATGAAATATTTAGAGCCTGGTTCTGTCCACACAATAATGTCAATGGGGAGAAACTTTGCAGAAGCCAGATGCCAGCTAAAATTACCATGAGACAAGAGTCAGACTCGAGGGATGGTGGGCACAGAAATCTGCTGGGTTTTCATCTTTTCCAGCTCTTTTTGGTGCGAAGAGGAATTCTGCTGGAGAAACGGCACAGCCAGAGGATAAAGACAGCACAGACTTCACAAACATGTGTTTTTATTTTGACTAATGTATTTTGCTGCTTTGTCTTAGGAAATAAAAAAATTAGGAAAAAAATGCCTCGGTCTGAAATGTGGTTTGTGCAAACTGAAAACACATTGAAATGCAGTAAGTGATCCTAAACAAGAGTGTGCTACATGGAGCAAGGCGCATTTGTCAGGGTAGAACAAGAGTCGGGACTAAAGATCAAGTTTCATTAACATCTTCACTAATGATCTGGAAGGACGGTACCTTCCAGTATAAAATGAGTACACAGGGTAGTAAATTTGAAGCAGCTTGGCAAATAATAAGAGAGTTTTCTCTAGTTCTGTTCCAAACACCTGGAAATTTCCATGCAATATAAAGTGGTGTTGAATACACTGAAACATCTCATCGTGTTGAGTGACATCTTCATTACTCACCGCTTAGCCCACTCAGTGTCTCTTTTTAACCCTCCGAATATACTTATGAACATATTTCACAGGTCTTTCTGCAGACCCAGCCCTCCCCATCCTTAGCTGGTTTGATATTTAGAGACAACGTTTCTGGAGCAGCCCAGTGCACGCGGCTGCCTTCTCCAGGTTTACTACCCGACTCCTTTCCCCACCCGCAATGAAAACTGCTTGGAAGGCTGGTTACGAGCATTGTGCCTTCAAACATGTCCCATCTCTGCATCACCTTCAGTGCTCTGACCTGCTTATGTAGCTTAAACTGGTTCCACCAGAAACCTCCTACATCTTTGTTTGCCTACACGCTCCTCTGACCACCTTCTCTTTACGCTACTTGGGTGATTCACGGCTCTTGCTCAAGACCTTTCCATCTGTGAGGTCTTGAGCAACAGCCGTGAATCGCTCAAGTAGGTTAAGCCACATCCCTGGAGTGCTGAGCCAGGCTCTCCTGGCTGTCAGGAGAGAGGGAGCAGTGGAGGACAGAGACCTAGGAGCATTCATATCTTCTCTAAGCAGGCTAGAAGGACACAGGCTGCTGCTCAGGCCATTTTCATGATTTTTTATCTTTCCTCGCAGATAAAGCTCAATGGTGCAAGGAAATCAGGCTGGCGATGGGAAGAGCATTACCCTTAATGAGGGAGCCCTGAGCCATGGTGGGAAGGGGAGACCTTCATCTGTCAATCTTCCCAGGTGGCCCAGAGAAGCTGTGGATGTCCCCTCCCCAGAAGTGTTCAAGGCCAGGTTGGAGGTGTCCCTGCCCATGGCAGGGAGGTTGGACTATATGATCTTTAATGCCCTTTCCAACCCAAACCATTCTATGACTTTATGATTCTCAGGATCTGCTGGGGACAGAGGGTGGAAGGAGAGGAGGAAGAGATGGAGATGTTAGGAGATGTGCTGCACCTGCAGTTTCTACAGCAGGTCCCAGCATCCCGTCCCTTCTCCTGGATGTGTCTGCCTGGTCAGAACACCACCAGTTGTCCTTGTGGCTGCAGCACCACACCAGGAACAGGAGGCCTGAATAGGGGAGATAAATACAATGGTGACACCCCAGAGGTCTGGAGATGTGGTGGGATCCCATCCCCAAGTGGCACATTTTGCAATTCCCAGGGCTTTTGTAAAGCCTGAAACGAGGGGTGGGAAGGCTTGGAAACTGTAGGACCCTCCATCATCACCCACTAGAAATCCTTCCCAGGAGATCTAGAGTGAGATGGAGTGGGAAGAAACCTGGGGAGAGCAGAAATAATGGATGCAGCAACTGATGAGAGGACCAGGAGCAAAACTGCCAGGGTGGTCAGCTGCAGGGGCCATGTGCTGCGAGGGGCAGGAGCAGGAGCAGGTGGTGTAGGGCAAAGCCTTCTAGAGAGACAATATTTATCTGGTTTGGTTTGTGGCCGCTTGAAGCCTGCTGGAGAATTTGCTCCCAAACAACCAAACAAACAGAGGAAAAAGAAATGCATGTGAATGGATCCAAATGTCTCCTTATGGCGTTTGTTTTGTTGGGTTTTGTTTTTTTTTTTTTAATTTTTTCTTAATGAAATGTGTTGATTTTGCATTTGCAGCGCGTCAGGGCTAATTTTAGGAACGTGCAATTATTTTCTTTAACAGAAACCCAAGGGGTTGCAAAAAACCTGCAGAAGATAATAAATACGTGGCCTGCAGCCCCCCAAGGATGAACTTTTTGCTTTCCTGCCAGAGAAGCAGCGATCCCTGGGGTGGAAGGGCAGGCTGTCTGCAGGGCCTTTCAACCAAACCGTGATCCTCCAGCAGGGCAGGAGACCAAAGAAAACTGCTGCCTTCCAGCATGGGAAGAAAACACAGGGTGGTCTGCCTGGGGAAAGCAGCACTGGGACCACCAGGAGCTGTCAGGACCTGCTGTCTGATACCCCCTTGTCTCTCCCGCTTTTCAAGGAACCTCTCGGGTTAGGGGTGGGCAGCACGAGCCATAGCTGACCCTGTCCCCTCCCTTTAAGCCGCTTTTTCAGGCCACGCTGGAATTGGAGGCGGCCGCCTCGTTCTCTGACTCAGCTGTTATATCTGGGGAATTTATGGCCTTTCCTTCCTGCCAGCCTTAGTAAATAACCCTGTCATCTGACTGGCTTTTGGGAACCGACCAGGAGCAGGAGCCTCACAGGCGGGCTGAGATGAGGACCTGTGTCCAAGCAGCAAGCAGCATCGCCAGGACCAGGGAGGTCCCCAGTGGGACCCCTGCCCATGGCATCACTGTCCCCAGTGGGACCCTCACCTGATGCATCACTATCCCCAGTGAGACGTTACTGTCCCCAGGAAGACCCTTAGCCATGGCATCACCAACCCTAGTGAGACCTTCACTGCATTGCCAACCCCAACAGGACACTTACCCTTGGTATTGCTGTCCCCAGCAGGACCCTTGCCCATGGCATCATCATCCCCGGCAGGACGCAGATCCAGGACCAGGGAGGCCAAGACAAAGCACGTCCCCACTCAGGAAAGCAAATGCCAGCTGCAGCAGAGCTCCCACACATGAGACACATGGTTGGGATCTGGCTTTTATTGTCCTTTTTGTTGGAAGATCATCCACAGAACTGTGAGGGGAGCAGACTGAGGCCACTGAACCCCCAGATGTCCATCAGCAACATGCTTCAGCACTGCCACTACCTCCTATTTGCCTATTCACCCCACAGCAGGTGCCCAGGTAGGTGATGCTTTCACCCCATAGAGCCAGGGGCTCCAGCGGGCTGAGCAGAGCAGGAAGAGTCTGTCTCTTCTGGGGATACCTCGCTGGTCCTGTACAGACTGAAGCCACCTATACAGGTTCTCTATAGGTAATTTTGGCATCCTGGCTTGCCCCCTGGAGGCAGCCCCATGCACGGTTGATTGAGGCAATAAAGATGACACTAGTAGTAAGAAGTGTGAGCTGATGGAGAAGTTCAAGCACATCTGAAGGGCTGCAGGGAGAAATCTGCCCTTTCAGGATATTGAAGCAGCTCTTTCAAATAGATGGGACCATGCTGGACTGGGGATGGGATGAGGCAGAGCCTAAATCCATTGTCTAAATTAAGACACATTCTAGTCCTCCTGTGCTTGTCCATCCCAAGAGAACTTTCTCCCAGCAGGCATCGCTAGGGTACCACAAGGACCAACGGTCTTCACGAGCTGATTGATAGAGACGTGTTTGAATTCCCCGTGTTTAGGGAGGTCAAGCTGAGCCTTGGGGACTGCGGTGGAAACTGTGACCTCTGTGCCAGGAATTATGTGCTGCATCCTCCTGGCATGGGTGCAGGGAAGTGCCTCTTCCTTCCTGGCTTTCCTTTTCCCTGTCATCACCTCTGTAGGCTTTGATGACTGCTCCAAGACACGGTCTCCACTCCCTGTGGCATTTCTAGAGTCCAGATGCTCAGAAAGTACTGTCAAGCATCAAACATCATCTCTGTGCTCCCCCCACCAGGAGCTTATCTTTACAGAGGGTCTTCCAAGCAGTACCTCCTCACAAGAAGACTTTTTCCTGTTGCCTCCTGCACCAGCTGGTGGCCCCAAGCCCTACCCTCACACGACCTGTTGCTAAGGCTGCTATTCCCTAATTAACAGCCCCACAGCCCCCAAACCCCTCACCTTACTGCTGTGGGGCTATGCAATGATCTGAGCTGGGGAACTGATCCAGCACAAAATAACCTTGCAAAAAAACCCCTCACCAGGTCCTGCTTGGAAGGCACAACTGCTGGAGAAATGTTGCCGGAGGCATTAGGAGTGGGGCTGGTTTGGTGACCAGGTACATCCCTGCATCCAGAGGTTGCTCCTAGAGGGCTTCAGCACACGGTGAACTGGAGAAGCACTGAGGAATAGAATTAAATCACACGAGAGCTGATCTCCAGGCCATAGAGTACCTGTGTGTACCTGTACTCTTGGGAGCTGGGCTGCAGAAGGTGTAAAGTATCCTCTGTCTTGTAGCCAGGCATTAATTTACCTTCTCTCGAGTGGCTGGCTGCAGATTGTATATAATTAGTTTCATGTCCAACGTACACTTATCTTGTCTGGGTGTTCGGCGCATTTGGTGACAAGTTCATAAATCAAAAGCTTTCAAGAAGTCTTCTGCCCCAAAGTGTCTTCGTGGGCAAGCAGCCCCCAAGCGGTCCCACAGCAGTGATTAATAACACCCATCTCTCTGTTTGGGCTGATTTAGGGCAGCCTGAATTACCATTCTCGCTCGAACACTGAGAAATTTGTAGGTCGGCACAACTTCTCATCCTCAGAAAGCACGAGGCATCAAATCCAAACTCCACGAAACACCAGACTCAAAAAAATAAATGAATAAATAAAAAGGGTTGTTGGAAGCCTGGCAAGGACCTCGCAAGGCAAAAATGTAAAGACAATCAGTAAATTGCCACTCCGGACCAAGATGCGGAGGTAGGCTCTAATCACCGTCCTGATGTAGGGCTGCCTTAGTCATGCTTTATTGATTCCCTTTTCTAGGGACTTGAATCATCAGCTCCTCCCCGGGAAGAGCTCTCCAGCTCCACGGCTCAAAGAGACACAAATTACCGGCGTGCACGTAAGCAGGCACCTCTCAGTCACGTGCCCGGCGATTCGGAAAGGTGATTAGTGCTGCTAAGTGATGAGGCCAGGAAAAAAACCTCACTGGTGGCAAAATGAGCCAGCTGAAAGGCAGCGGGGGCATGGAGGAAGCTGCTGGTCTTCTCCAGGAGATAGAGATATCTCCTGTTTACCTTCAAGGGAGCAGTGGGGAAGGGGTTTGTCCCTCTGAGAGAGCACCCTCTTTTCTTATTTGATCAGGAGAGAGGCTCCGAGAGTCTGCACCCACACTGAAGCAGCTAGGAGCATGTCAGGAGCAGTGATTTGAGGTCACCTATGTTGCTCCAAGCTGCTTTAAAACCCTTTAAATCATCCATGCCCTTTCACACCTGACCCACACCCTCTCCTGCTCTTCCCCTGAGAACGTCCATTCATCCACAGGAGTCAGAATTTCCTCTTTTTGCTGTGTGGTCATCCCTGCTCTCACTGGGAGGTCTGTGCACAGAGCAAGGGGGAAAAAGCTGAGAAGGCAACTAAGGAAGGATTTGGACCTTCTGAAAAGGACCCTAAGGAGACCAATGCTCAAGGCAGCTCTTGTCGGGCTCTGCTGACATCTGGCTATGAGCACAACCAGCTTCGAAAGCGGCTGTGGAGCATCCCTGTTGCTTTGCAAACACAAACTGCAGCAATCACAGAGGAGGTGGGTGGAAGAATGGGGGGACGAGCGCCAGCCAAAAACCTTGGGGGCTTCCTAAATGGTTGGGGTTGCCTCCTAGCAATTAACCCCTGAGGCAGGGGAAGGCATGTAGGCACTGGAGGCCATCCCTGCTCCCTTCTGATGTTCTTAGCGTGCCTTAGCCGGGGAGACAAATGCCTCTGCAAGAGCAATGCAGGCAGTTCCTCTGCAATCCAGAGCAGAGCGAAGGCGAGCAGGCGCTTCCGCTGCCAGGGAACGAGCTTGAAAGGGATCCAGCGGATAAAGAGATATTCAAAGTTCAGCTAATGAGTGAGATGACTCACTGGCTCAACGAGACAAAGGTTAGGCTGGAAAATAAAAATCCTTGCTGTGAGGAGCGGGGTTGGTGGGGATGCAAAAGGCAGAGGATCAGGTGTAACCAGAGGCAGCCAGTGCTGTGAGGGGCAGAGGGGCAAAGCAATGGTTGCAGCTTGGATGTGACCCTAGGTTTGACCCAGATTTGTCCCAGGCTGGGGACATGGGGGTTGTGACAGCAGCTGTGGATGTTCAGGCATGTGGCGGCTGTACCTGCCTTCTCCCTCCCTCCGCAGCCCTAACAGCCCCTCACCTGGGTAAAGCACATTTATCTGGTGGCCCAAGAGGATGCCACTTGCAAATGAAGCTCAGTAGCCCTTCCTTCACCTCCTTCAGCACCTTCACCAACTGGTACTGCTGAGAAGGGGCAGAGGATGGTCAGACCTCAAAAAACAGACTAAATAGTCATGAGGAAACATCAGCCTACTTCCAACACTCTCAGCATCGCCACTGTGCCCAGGGAAGAGAAATACTGTGGTAAACATGGTCCTGATCCAAAGCATCCGAAAAATGAGAGCTGGAAAACCAGAAGCTTCCTGCTTATAGGAGACGTTGGCTGGCTTGGGTGTACACAGAACCTCTGTTAGAGCATATCTGTGTCAATGCTGAGCAAAGCAGAGGAACAGATCTCCTCTCTCCTTGGCCTTTATAGTCAGAAAATAAGTTGCTGTAGCCTGGGATAGTCCAGAAAACAAGAAGCTGCAGCCAGGGATCCTGTAGAGAGCACAGTACAGGCACATGTGCCACAGAGCAGGTGCAGTGCTGTTAGGGGTTTTGCTAGTGATCTTGGGACTGGGATTTAATTTTTGGATGTGCTTTTATTTCCCTCACTACTGGGTTCAGCCCAAGCCAGATGAGATGCCACCTAAACTGCTAAACTGAAGAAAACCATTCCCTTCTTCCCTGAGAAGCTGAGAAATAAAGATCTGGGGAGGGATGGAGCAGCTTCTGGAGACAACAGGGCAGGAGGCCAAAAAGGAAAGCAGGGAATGGGTGGAGAAAGGAGAGATGCAGCAGGACATCCCTGCACACAGGGCTAGAGGAGCTCAGACAGATGTGGAACCCAGCCAGGCGTGGATGCTCAGCTGACCAAGGTGATGCTACTGTCCCTCAACAGCACCAGGGAGCTCCCACGTGCAGTTATTTGGGTTGCTGCTGCAGAGCAGACAACATCTCATCACCCACACTCAGGCCAGGCTTTAACAGCTTTGCTCCATACAGGGTGGAGAAGTTCTGCAGTACTGGATGCTTCCGGGTGATGGTGGGAGCATGCAAAGCAGGGGCATGGACACAAGGAAGAAGTGAGGTAGAGGTGGAGATGTGGGTCTGGGGAATGGAAACTAACCTCTGTTTTTCACAGACAGATTTTTTTTTCCCCCACCTTCATAGCCTCCTCCTGCAGTTTCATAAGCAGCAAGGTCTGTCACTGCTGGGAGACCTACTGGGCAACTGGAGCTTTGCTTCTGAGCAAGGCACAGGCAAGGAGGCAGCTCAGCTCGAGGAATCAGCGGGCAGGATGCTCACCCTCTCCCACAGCCCCCTTCTTTCTCTCCAGTTACCTTTAATTTCCACAGCAGAGAGTTGGCTCCCCAGGTGGAGGCAGAGGTGAAGGGAAGAAAACCAAAGGCAGCATGATTGGCTGGAGACACTGAAGACCAAGGAAGTGTTTGCTCCTTTCCCATAACCACCCTAGCATCTCGGTGTTGGAAAGCAAGCTTGGTTATAGTCCCCAAAATCCTTGTGCTATCCTTTAATGAAATTTCTTTTGGAAGCTGCACTGGAAAATGAACAGCACAGAAGGGAAGAAAGAGGCACAGCAGATCCCAACCCACTCCAGCTCCTCTCCTTCCAGGGGAACCATGGCACATCCCAGGCTTTCCTGAGCTGGCTGCACCAAGCCCCTGGGATTCAGGAGCTCGGGCACAGCACCAGAGAAACGGTGTTTCCACTGTGGGCAGTATGCGCTGGGTCCTGCACTGGGACCCTGTGTGCTTGCACTGCATTTGGGTGCTAATCCCACCACCCCAAGGGGATGAGGTGAGGAGCTGGTTCCTGAAAGTGTGATGTTGATTGTAGTTTATTACAGTGTGGGATGGGGATTATTCCAAAGGAAGCAGGATGTCATCCAAGTATTAAATTGATGTCACTTGAAGGCTTTTATGGTCGCCAGCATGCTTTGCAAGTCTTAGTTAATCAAACCCTAGGTTTGCACATCCACACTGTCCCTCTGTCCACTGAGACCTGTAGGACAGGCTACCAACAGTGGGATGTCCATGCAAATACTTCATCCTGTGTGGTGGTCAGCTAAGATCAGACTCAGGGGATACAGTATGACTCAAGAGGGTCCAGAGTGCTTGTGACGAAAGGACATTGTCTTGTTCTGGTGTTGTGTAGCACCACAGGGGTCGTGCTCCTTTGTGCGTCTGTCTCTTCATAAACTATAAACCAGAATAAAATGGCACCTAGAATAGCAAGGGAGGCTTTGGACAACAGCAGATTGCCAAGCCTGTCTTCTTCTTCATTGCTAACTGCTAATTGCTGATGCTGGGAGCTGGAGCATTAGTGAGACTCCAGGATCCCTCCTGCCCTTTGCGTTCAGCTCTCAGGACAAATCAATACCACAGCGCGTGCTCTCCAACAGCGACCGACTGCAACAATTACCCAGCGAAGAAGCACAGCCCCAGTTCAGTGAAGCAACCTGAAATAGCAGCAGCCACTGCCGGACTGACCAACAGTCTGACTATCACTGTCAACAGAGGAACAGAGCAAACAGCTGCGCTGGTCCACGGGATGTCTTTCTATTTGGCTTGTGTGGCCACAGATGAGATCCAAAATCAGCCTGGACTTGCAAAAGGGCAGCTTTCAAGTGGAGGCAGAAGTTGCATGGGTGAGTTGAATCTAGAGCTTGGCTGAAGAATGTAATTTCAGAGGAAAATGTGCAACAGGAGAATGAGTATCTAAGTTGGGCTTCCCAACATGCAACACTTGTGTTGGCAGTAGAAAAAAAGACAACTCAAAGAGGTCTAGGGCCTCACTGAGACCCAGATAATGTCATTGCCAAGAGCTGGACCTGCTGTTGTCACCAGAGGTGATGTAAATGCCTCACAAGATGTGAGGGAATGGGTGGGTTGAATAGAAGCAAATGGATCAAGTCATCAGGGAGTTCAAAGAAAATGGTGATAAGTCAAATTGCTTTCAGAAATTAGTTCTATTTTAGCAGTCACAGACTGCCATGGATTTCTCTCAAAAGCTCTACTGAAGGAGAGTGACTCAAAATAATGCTTTCTGGTAATAAAAACATCAGCATTTCTAAGGTTTCACAAAGAAGTCCAGTCTGCCATGAAAGGATTTTGATTGAAATAAAACAACTCCATGACTGACTGATGTTTACAAAATAGAAATGTGGCTAAAAGGGAGCAGCAGGAACAGAATTAGGCTTCTAGCACCAAAAATGCTCAGAGCACATCCCTGGAGTCTTCAGCACAGCAGAGACAGGGACCTGCTGGAGCGGGGCCAGAGGAGCCCCAGCAACGCTGGCAGGGCTGGAACCCCTCTGCTGGGAGGCCAGGCTGGAAGAGCTGGGGGGTTCAGCCTGGAGAGGAGAAGGCTCTGGGGAGATGACCTTGTGGCCTTTCAGGACTTAAAGGGGCCTGTCCGAAAGATAGGAACAATCATTTTAGCAGGGCCTGTTGCGACAGGACAAGGGGTGATGGTTTTAAACAAAGAGGACAGGTTTAGTCAAGATAAAAAGAAATTTTTTTTTATACCAAGGGTGGTGAGACCCTCGCTCAGGTTGCCCAGAGAGGTGGTCGCTGCCCCATCCCTGGAAACATTCCAGGTGAGGTCGGTCAGGGCTCTGAGCAACCTGCTCTAGTTGCAGATGTCCTTGCTTAGTGCAGGGGAATTGGAACTAGGTGGCCTTGAAAGGTCCCTTCCAACCCAAACCATTCTACGATTCTATGGTTCTACAGTCATCTCTTCAGCTCGGCTGACTGGCACACATGGGAATCTACCCTAGAGCATGGAGCAAGCCATCTTACATCAGGCTCAGATCCTGCCCCCACCTCTGGTCCTATGTCCCCTGAGTCTGCAAACAAAGTCCACGTAACATCTGTAGACTGCAATGATTTGGCTTTTTGGTAACAATCCTATCCAGGGCTTAGAAAAAAGTATTAACTGGCAGAAATACACATTCAGATGGGGCTCAGGGAAAGGTTTCCTTGCAGCAAGAAGTTTTGCCTGTGTGTATATACTTGTGTGTCTTGAGATAATGCTTTCTCAGGGTGGAGTTTATTAATTCTACAAGAGTGAAAAGCTACTGAAATATCCTATTTGCTATCATCTATTGGCTTGAGATGTGTATTATTAGAGTGAAAGCAAACCATCTTCTGAAAAAAAAACCCAACACAGCAAAGTCTTCTGCAGCTCGTGGTGCTGGAAGAGCATCATCTCAGCTGCCAAAGCCAGAAGCCCCCAGGGACACCACGAATAAAAAACACCTTGTGAAAGCTTTGAATAAAATGCCACCTGTTAAGATGTGAAATACAAATAGGTTTGTGTTTGTATAGTCAGAGTAAAAATGAGATGAGAAAGCGAATAAGAATAAACAGCTTGTGTTTAAAAGTGATTTATGCCCAAGGGACCTGGTCAGTGAGGTGAGGGCGTGACTTTGAGAAGCCAGTGCCATGTTTTCATAGAGTCATAGAATTACAGAATTATAGAATCACAGACTGGTTTGGGTTGGAAGGGACCTTTAAATGTCACCTAGTTCCAACCACCCTGCACTGAGCAGGGACATCTGCAACTAGAGCAGGTTGCTCAGTGCCCTGGCCAACCTCACCTGGAATGGTTCCAGGGATGGGGCATCAACCACCTCTCTGGGAAACCTGGGCCAATGTTTCACCCTACTCAGTGTAAAAAACTTTCCTTCTATCTAATCGGTAACTCTCCTTTTTTAGTTTAAAAACATGACCCCTTGACCTGTCACAACAGGCCCTGTTAAAAAGTGTGTCCCCATCTTTCTGACAGGCTCCTTGAAGTCCTGAAAGGCCACCAGAAGGTCTTCCCAGTGGCTTCTCTGAACCCCCCAGCTCTCCCAGCCTGGCCTCCCAGCAGAGGGGTTCCAGCCCTGCCAGCGTTGCTGGGGCTCCTCTGGCCCCGCTCCAACTGGTCCCTGTCTCTGCTGTGCTGAGGACTCCCGAGCTGTCCCAGCACTGCAGGGGGGTCTCCCCAGAGCAGAGCCCTGGGAGCAGAGGGGCAGGAT
>JAAGNO010016185.1:22730-34344 GCA_033439905.1 Ceryle rudis | reverse complement strand
CCCAGCACTGCCAGGTCACCACTAAACCATGTCCCTCAGCACCACATCTCCACAGCTTTTTAATCCCTTCAGGGATGGTGATTCCACCACTGTCCTGGGCAGCCTGAGCAAGGCCTTGACAGCCCTTATGGAGAAAAACTTTATCCCAATATCCAAACTAAACCTCCTCTGGTGCAACTTGAGGCCGTTTCCTCTTGTCCTATCACTTGTTTCTTGAAAGAAGAGACCAACCCCCACCTGGCTCCAAACTCTTTTTAGGGAGCTGTTGAGAGCCAGAAGGTCTCCTCTGAGACTCTTTTTCTCCAGGCTGAACAAGCCCAGGTCCCTCAGCTGCTCCTCACAAGACTTGTTCTCTAGACCCTTCCCCAGATTCATTGCCCTTCTCTGGACATGCTCCAGCCCCTCAAATACACCGATAAATACACTGAACCTTCACACACCTGCAGGTAGAGTGGCTGAGCCTGCAAGGGTCCAGTACCTCATTTATCAAGGGCATAAGCGCACTGGAGTCCCTGTGATGCAGGTCTTGCTTCTGGCTATCATGTTCCATGTGTCCTCTCCCCACCACAACACCGTGCCCGGCTCTCAGTGTGAAGTTGATCGAGGGATGGGTGAAGAGGAGGGCACCACCTTCATGAATGATGGGGATGGATATAATGTCTTTATGAGGAGCATGGGAATGTCATTCCTGGAGCCAGTGCTGTGTTTGAGTGCATGGAGTTTGTGACTCATCTGAAAGACGATCTGTCCTGGAATGTGGCTGCTGGAAGAAGAGCTGCTCCCCAGGAAGAGTATCTCCAACTGCATCACTGGCAAATGGTCTTGTGGTTCCTGGAGCTTCCTTGCTGCTCTTGCTCCAGCTGCTTATGTGTCCCTGTCTGGAGAAATATGGGCAACACTGAGACATGCCCAGACCTACCAGGGATGGCAGTGTGCCATGAGTGGATGGCAAATACTGACCCATCTCATTGAGACTTTTTGGAGCCAGACAAGCTGTAGCACTTGGAGCTCCCGGTGCCTCCCTTCCTTCCTTTTGTGTTTTACTGGTGACCGTGGCCACCCTCCCCCTGTGCACTGAGTCTCGATGGCATGTCAAACCCTTTGATCCCTGCCACATAACCAGTGTCAGCATGTAGAGCATGTTATCCAAGCCGTGTAGAAACACACAGCAGCCAGCACGTTGGCTTTGGGACAGCACTGAATGCCTCAGAAGAGGGATCTTTGCAGTGTGGAAGATCTGAAGTGAGGTCTGATCCTCCCAGGAGCTTCAGAGGTGGGGAGTACCATGAAGGATCCATGCACATCCTTGCCGTGGGAGGAAGAAGCTCCTCTGCCAGTTATACGTACAGATCTTCGCAGCAGGGGAGACGGCAGCTATTCAAGAAAGAAGTCTTTGAAAGCACACTCTGCTGCAAGTAACTCGGACATCCTCAGTCACCCCAGGATGAATACATAAGGAGGCTTTTCTTCTACAGTAGTTTGAAGGCTATGTGGAATTTCTTAAGATCAGCAGTGAGGGACACATTCATAGTCATTTGTGGGACCACGTAGCTTTGATTCCTGAGCTGCCAGGCACATTAGCAGCTCAGCATATCTCTTGGAGGAGAGCAATTGCTGTCGAGCACAAGGGACTTTTCCACCACAGATACTCAGTGGAGACTCAGGAGAGGATGGAAATTCACCAACATCCATTCTCGTTCAGGCATTCACAGCCACGCAGCTTTACAGCAACATCTTGTGTTTGCCCCAGAAGTTGTCCCAAGGGCACTGCTCCCCTCTGGCTCCTGAGCTCCAGTCACACCTGCAGCTCAATGGTGGGATTGCAGCCACTGTAGGAGGACAAGGAGGTCTCATCCCCTTCCTGGCTGTCTGGTCTGACCCTGAGATATCCAGCACACAAATACATCCCGATGGGCTCAGGAGGGCATCACGCAGATGGATGTCCAGAACCCAACTAACATCTTGTTAGGCTCAGGAGAGCATCCCACAGGCTGATGGCCAGAACCCAGTGACAGCAACCCGCAGATGAACACGCTGCTTTTCCCACGGCGGGTTTCCTGCAATGCTCCACCAGCATGATAACAGCTTCGCCTGCGAGGGAGGCAGGACTTAATTAGAGGAATCTGGAGAAAGGCAGATTTTGTCATGTAAATGATTCCTGTCATAGGACACGTTCTAAATTTGGATTCTGAGGCTGGGGCTGAGCAGAACAATCTCTGCTGTAGCGTGGCAGCTGTCAAAGGTAGGGAGAAGCTTTGAATGCCTACAGGAGTGATGGCTGGTGCCTTTTATTTCACTGCGGGGTACATTTCATCCTCTGAGCAAATCAAGTGATTATATATCGCTGGACAGGAACAATCCTGCGAGACGGGCTCCATTATCCCCACTTCTTTTAGCTAAGGTAGCCAAAAACCCAAGTGCTTGTAGGCAATGAAAGGAGTTGTTATCAGGGACGTGATTTGATCCTGGTATTTCCAAACCCCTAGGCCTGTGCTCAGGCCACAAGCCAATATCACAGACTGTTTCTGTTTAATATTTTCTTTCTCCGTTGCTCAGTACCGCACAGCGTCACAATGGGAGGCAGCGCTTTCTGCTCTGCTCCGCCTGGTAATGGTGTCTCTCGCTGTGTTCTCTTTCTGATGCTGCACCACAAGGTACCTATTCCTTTAAAATAACAGCTTCTAAATGAAAAAAAAAAAAAAAAAGCAAAACCAAACAGTAGTTCTGATAACAACAAATCAAGGTGCCCGATAAGTATGCATTCTGTGTGGGGATTCTCTGGTGCCTCGTTGGGTGGAGGCTCAGGCTCACCTTGCTTGCAGGTGAAGGTCTCACAAGACTTTGTTTCTATCTGGATTCCCAGGGGAGGTGTGGCCAGTCTGCAATCTTTCTTTCCCTTGCTGCTCTGCTTTTCCTGCTTCCTTTCATTAAACTTCCAGAGATTTTTCACTTCTGAGTTCTCCATCTATCAAATTCAGCTGAAGATGGTCAACAGGTTCTCTAGCTGCAAGAGATGTTGGAGAGACAGGTACATAATCATGAACCCAAGCACATGGTGCTCGAACACACAAGCCTTGCTTCTTTGGGAAGCCAAGCTAACAGGGAAGAGTGAAAATTCACTTTGGAAAACATCTGGAACAAATCCCATCGAATGTATAATGTGGGTAATCTTCCAGCGGCTGGGAGAAGCGCTAAGATAACCAGAGCAGAGCGATAAAGTGCATCATTCATAAGCACCGGCTTCTTTAACAAATGTGGCTCCTTATTATGCTCATGAAATATACATGGAGAAATCACAATTTCTGACGGTGTTCAGCATTCGCAATCGCTCGGTTCGACAATTTAACGCTGCACAGACCAGGAGCCGGCGCCACTCTGGAGCTGATCCCGTTTGGATGGGTTTGTTTTGGCTGGCCAGAAGGTATGGCTGCTCCCTGACTGACTGATTATTTAAACAGCTTCAGCCCCGATGTAAATCCCTCAGCTGTGACTATTCCAGTTGTAAATTTGACATACAGTTTCTGTATGCCAATAAAACTTGACCTAGACCAGTAAAACTCTTAATAAGCTAAAAAAAAATCCACCCGCCCAAACACAAATCTAGCAAATCTCTTGGAACGTAGAAGGAAATATGGGCAAAATACTGTTGGCAGCATTTGCTGAAGGTCCTTCATCAGCTTTTACTTTTGTGACCCATAGAGCAGTTCCATGGCACATTAAATCAAACAGACAGTCCTAATAAATCATTTCCAGGAATAAAACCACTAAGGAAGAGGTCCAAAAGTCAGACCACTTTCTATGCCATCACATATAGCAGCGATCTGCCCTCCCCCTGCCCTCTCCATCTGCGGTGTGGGAGGAGCAGCAATTAGCCAGCCTGGGGGAATATTCCCTGCTTGGGTTGAATGACACCCCGAGCCCAAAAAGTTCAGGTGTGAGCCCTGTTTCATAGGAAATCTGGCTGGGATTCAGCCAGCTAGCAGTGAATTGAGCTCTAAGGTTAAGTTGAGTTTGCACAGCAAAGGAACCTGGTAAACAGCAGCCTGAAATTGGGTCCTGAGTGCCATGATCCCAGACGAGTCATGTGCCAGGCTCCAGGACCCCAGGCTCTAGTCTCTGGCCTATCTTCCACTCAGAGTTGTGGTCCTAATTTTGGTGACCTGATCCTGAGCTTGGCTTGCCTCCAGGATGGAGGAAATGACTCCAGTGACTCTTTGGCAGCAGTGGTGAAGAGGAAATAATAAAGAAATCCTTGAAAATAAAAGAGACGCTATCATTAGCAAAGGGCAGTGAAAGCCCAGCAGAGATTTAATGGGGTTTTTTTATAAGGTCTCTATCCTGGTTGAACAATCAAACCCAGAGGGAAGCAGCACACTGTTCATATTGTTCCTGTACCTGAGGACTGCATGTACAGACCAGGACTCAGCTATACAAGGAGCTGTGCAAATCGAGAGCAAAAGGGCTGACTTTTCCCCAACGATGGCTTTTACCCTTCTGTGTTTAGCACAGGAGACAGCAGATGGACTCACATTTAAGGACAGATAAATGAATACAAGATTTCAGTGACAAAGCCATCTGTCTAGCCAAAGTCACCCACTTCTGGAGTCTGGGAGGTTTGGATCCACCCACTTGTGTTGTAGAGCTAGACTCTGAGCTCAGTAATTTTACTTATGGTTGAGTGTGATGTCTGCTTTACAGGGAGATGAATTGTCCTCTATTCTGCTTTAACTGCAAATGCAGAGCGGGATTTTGTTTTGATTTTGTCATCTATAGCCAACATGTCCCAAGCAGATGTTCAGCTATCTAGCTCTTTCCCCATTAGAGATAACTTGGTTTGGTGTCTTGGTTCATTTGTATTTAGGGCTCAAGAGATGGACAAGCAAAGGGAATATTCAGGACACTCTTAGGAGTTGACCCAGTGGCAAAAGGACCAGTGCTCCGAAGGACTAGTCCTACCTCTTCTCACCCACTGCCTCCTGACCAGTGTCTTCTAGCTTAAAAAGTCCTGTGGGAGCACAGTTAAATAAGACCTTTGGTATTTCAGTGCAACATGATGTTCCACCTGGAAGAGCGGTGAAGTTCCCCACTGTGTCAAAAGTTTGCTTTTTGGTTTTGTGTACTTCAACATGAAGAAATGACTGATCTCCTGACCATTCATCCCAGCTCAGTTTCTCCTTCAAGCTTCTGCATGCTGGGAAACTGGTGGGGACATCCTGAATGCACCTGGGGGCATGTGGCCAAAGAGGGAAAACACCTTTGGGGGCATTAGAAATAATCTCCCATTGCCTTTGGGTTAGGCTGGCTTTGTGGAGGTGCTTGTGTCCGTGTGTCGACCCCAGAACCATGCTCTGGACCAAAGGCAGAACATCTGCTGGGGGTCAGGCTGTCTCCCTTCCTCCCCATCCCTACTACTGTCAAGTAGCTGGCTGAGAAAATGGTGTTGTGATGGCTCCGTCCCTAATTTCTGCTTAAGTAAATAAATGGTCGGGTGTGTGATAAGACCAACTGCTTCTGCTGGTTTGTCCTGCTGGATGGGGGATCTTTGTGTGCCAAGTGATCTTAGGCTTTGGATCTTAGGGTTTTGTTTTCCCGTTGTTATTTCAAAATGTCGAGGCTGTTGTGGGGGTCACAGAGGCCACGCACGTCACATGTTGATGCTAGACATTGGCAGAAGCAGCCCCACCATCTGTATGTGACAGGACGAGGCACATGCAGGGAGCTGGGTCCAGTTCTAGCAATGCCTCAGAGCCTGCAGCCCAGCACAGGTTTGCAGAAGCCAAGCAGGAGCCTGTGCAGCGTCTCGGTATTACACTCAGGAAAGGCGGTAGCTTTGCTTCCAATGTGTTTCCTTTGCTGTCCTCCCACCCTCGTTCCTATAAGCTCCTCATCATAATTTTTACAGCACAGCTGACAATTCCCTCCTATATTTTCTGTCCTTGAGAACTCTCTGTTCAAAGCACCAGCAAGAACTGCCAGGTATTTAGACCGAAGGCTCACACAGGTACCTCTTAAGAGCTATTTCTCCACTATTTGCCTGCTTTTCTTGTGTGTGGTCTGCAAAGTATTTGAGTGGGCAAAGGCATATGCACCCTCTGGGCTCCTGGGCTTTTTATGGGAAGAGCATCAAAAGCTCCAACCTTTCAAAGCTGTGCTGCAGAGCTTCTTGCGGAGTCATCGCTGTCCTCTGCCACATCGCTGGCAGCTATCAGCTCGTTAAAATACAGGCTCCCATTATCTCTGACTCGTCCAGGAGTGCTACAGGTGCCTTGCTAGTCCTGCACGTGTTTCTCCTGCAAATGCATCACTTTCCTTTGGTCTGACTGATTTTTCCAATCCTTCCCACAGTCGTTCATTGATTCTTTTAAGCAAATTGCAAAGCAAACAAACAAACAGAAACAAACCAAACCACAGCCCCCAAACACGACAGGAAACACAAAATAAAAACCCCAAGCCTCATCAACCTGAACAGTTTAAAGCCAGAGAATATATTAAAAATTTCCATCATGGAAATTTCCTAGCTCAGCATGGAGATTTCCCAGTATATTAGACTCTTCTGTTTTTCAAGGCTGCAAGCAAAGAATGGAAATTTCCAATTACTGCATCAAAGGCTGCTGCTCTCCTGACAGTCTGCTTAGCAGGGGTCATCTGCTTCTGTAGGACATTAAATAATTTAAGGGAGGGACAGGGAGGATTTGCTCAGCAGCACTGTTTCCTGCACGAGGCACAAGCATTTCCTCTGGTGCTTGGTGGAAGGGAAGGAGCCTGGTGGCCCGAGCTGGAGCCTGGGTGTCAGGACTTAGGGGGATGTTTCTCCCCCATCTCAGTCGGTTTGGTGTGTAGAAGTGGAACTCAGGGGAACCCAGGTACTTTGGCCTTCACCGGAGCTGTCCAGCCCTCAAGCCCTTGCATGGTTGACTTCCCGCCACTGAGATGCACGTGCAGATAGCTTCTCTCCACCAATGGATCACCATTGTTTATTCCTCATAGAATGTGAGGAGCAGGGAGGAGGGAATATGCCAAAACAAGGAGAACTCATACTGCTCCCCCCACTTTGTGGCTGCCCCACACCAGTACCCTTGAGCTGCAAAAAAACCCCTCTGCTGGCCACTTCCAGCTAAGCTGTGCAGGGAGGGAGTCAGAAAAGCAGGAGATCCAGTCCCTGCTTTCATCTTCTGACTCCACCATGGGTTTGCAGTATGGGGTGGGCAAAGCAAGACTGAACCTCTGCACGGTGGTTGGCAAAAGTGGGTGATAGCTCCTACCAGGCAGCGCGTTGTGGGGCTTAATCAGTCTCTGCTTGTAGATGCTGTTGGGAGTTCCCAGATGAAAGGTACTGTATAAAAGTGCAAAGTAATGCCATTACACAGTGATTTTCTTTAACAAGTCTCAGTGCTGCGACATGAGAAATGTTCAGGATGATGCCATTAGCAGTAGCCAGCTCATCTACTTTGGCAAAAGCAGCAGGGAAGGAAGAAAGGGAGAGAGGGAGGAGAAATGAATACATATGAGTCCTGGGAGAATTCCGATTTGGACTTGATGTTTGATTTTTTACAGGCCATGTCTTACCCGTATTTGTAAATCTGTCTCCAGGGCATTTATGGGAGCTCTCTTGTACTGGTAGTTCTTCTAAACTCTGGTAGTTACAGCGTGTTTTTGTGGGTCCCAGCTCATTACAGAGGTAATCATGTGAGCCAGTTTATTTAAAGGGGGAACTAGATCTGAATGTTCTCCAAGCTGAAAACATCTCTTATGAGCATGAGTCTGCAGTAGTAACTGTCTGTACTTTTGCAACTTCTTCCATGCAAGAAATTCAGAACTCTTTGCAAAGCAGAGTTGATGTTGTTTCCCTCTTAGTGACAGGCAGAGAGAGAAAAAGTGCTTTGTCTCAAGGTTTCTTTGTCAGTTATTGGTAAAACATGATTAGAGACTTTGTCTTGAGGCACGTTGGCCGATGCACCTTCTGTATCCTCTCAGGTTTAAAAACAAGTCAGGCTAATTGTAATCAAGCCCAAGAGCAAGTGTTTGTGTCATCTGAGAATCAACATGGGTCATGGAGTTACAGAACAGAGCAGAATGAGCTTTTCTGTGAGCTCATCCTCATAATACATCTCAGAAAATACAGCTGTTATTAAGGGGAACATCACTGTGAGTCAGGTATGTGACCAAGTTTCGGGCAGTCAGCAGAAAAAACATCCGCAAGCCTTCTGAAAATTAAAGGAGATCATTTCCGACACCAAATATGAGCCAACTGGTCCAAACCTCATTATGACAGATAAAATTATATTTATCACTGGACTGGAAGCTGGTGGCTGTTCTCAGACTTGTGAACATCACCTGCAATAGCATTTGGTATGAGCTGAGAGAGAACAGACTCAAAGAGTGATGCAGCAGCTGGTAGCACAGTAGGTTTCCCAAAGCTATGGAGAGGAACAGGATAAAACATTGAGATGAAACCCCCTGGATGGGAATGGGAAGGTTGAGAAGAAGAGTTTTTTGGAGATGTCCAAAAACTTCAGTGTTCAGAACGGTGCTCATCTTGGGTGAACAGCAAGATGAAAGCAGCAAGAAGAAATAAAAAAAACCCCAATGCATAATGAACAAAAAGCAGGGAAAGGGGCGATACTGATATGAGGTAGAAGTAGCGAATAATTAGGGAAGCTGTTGTGGTGAGAGGCAACATGATGATGGTTGGAGATGTATTTAAAGTGTACAAGGAGCAAAAGGGGTCCTTGCAGTGGAGATGTGAAATCATTGCTAGAAGGGAAGAGGGCTTCCAAGCATTAGTGTCTGCTCCAGGTAGGTGTTTTGCCTTTCTGAGCAGCTGATGGAGAGAGACAGCTCTTCTGGAGGGTGATTCAGTCACTCCAGAGATGGGTGGGATGAGTCGCATTCTAAAAGTGCTTCCCTCCATTGACTAGAGAGGGGGAGGCTAGACACTTGGCTCACACCGAACACCTGACTTTTGGCAGCTAAAATTAGGTGAGATGAATCTCATCTGTTGGTAGAACCAAGGAGGATATTGGATATCTACTACAGACAAATATTTTTAGATCAGCCAGCTAGGAATTTTGCATAAAGCGGTCCTTAAGAGCTGTCTCCATAGGCCTCTGGACTGTTTGTGTTAATTTACTGCAAGCCTTAGCATATGGAGGAGCTCCTAAAGACCAGGAGAAGGACACTGCATTGATGAAAAGGCAATCTGGACATCATGGACAACTACAGGCATGAGAACAGATCCCATGCAAAACAGTGGAAGTGCTACATACAGTTCAATCCCTGTGGAATTAAATGACAAGAATACAATCAACACCAGTCAAGTTGGGTTTTATAGTGTCATGGTTTAAGCCCACCCAGACTGCAACTAAACACCATGCGACCACTCACTTGCTCCTATCTGCCTCCGGTGGGATGGGGAGAAGAAAAAGGCTCATTATACTCACTCACCAGTTATGGTCATGGGCAAAACAGACTCGATTTGGGAAAAAAACCCCAATTTAATTTGTTACCAGTCAAATCAGAGTAGGATAATGAGAAATAAAGATAAATCTTAAAATACTCAATCCCTGAAAACACAAATTTTAAGACCTTCTTCATGGGCTTAACTTCACTCCTGCTTTCTCTACCTCCTCTCCCACAGCAGTGCAGGGGAACAGGGAACGGGGATTGCGGTGAGTTCATCACGTGTTGTTTCTGCTACTCCTTCCTCCTTGGGCGAGGACTCCTCACACTCTTCCCCTGCTCCGGAGTGATGTCCCTCCCATGGAAAACAGTCTATGAACTTATCCAACGTGAGTCCTTCCCACAGGCTGCAGCTTTTCCTGAACCAGGTCTCTTCCATTCCATGGGCTGCAGTCCTCCCAGTGATGGACTGCTCCTGGATGGGCAGTCACAGCCTTCTATTGGGTGCAAACCCCTGCTCTGGTGTGGGATCCTCCATGGGCTGCAGGTGGGATTCTGCTCCACTGTTGATCTCCATGGGATGCAGGCAGTCAGTCTGCCATCTCACCATGCGCTGCAGGGGAATGGGGGCTCCAGGACACCTTCCCAGCTCCTTCTTCACTGACCTTGGTGTCCACATAGTTGTTTCTTTCACATACCCCTCCTCTCCAAGAACTTGCTCAGTGGGTTTTTCCCTTCTTAAATATATTACTGCAGGGGCACTGATTGGCTCAGCCTTGACCAGAAGCAGAAGACTTGAAGCCAGGGCAGCTTCTAGAAATTTCTTATAGGGGCCACACCAGTAGCCACTCCCCCGCTATGAAACCCCCTGCCAGACACAAACCCAACACAGATAGAAGAATATTATTTTCAAATGAGCCTGTCTTATCACTCTCAAATGAGATTACAGTTTTGTTTGATAGTGGAAATTACGACTGTGCAACAGGCTCAGACTTTTGTACTCATACCCCATACTCCATACGTACTTGCCAGTGATACATTTCCATTAAAAACCTGGCACTCTTAAATTATCAAAGAACCATCTGTAAAATGGATTAAAAACTGGCTGCCGGGCAGACCTCAAAGACCAGTCTCAGCTGGGAATTAGCACCAAATGCAGCGTTGAAGAAGAGGTGTCACAAGGATCAGAAGGAGGTCTGATGGGAAATACAAAGTCACTGTTGGCGATGTGTCGCTTTCAGATGACACGTGGGTGGATGAATAGTCTGACTCGGGCTCCACATGCAAACTGTGCTCATTCAGACACTCGCCAATGGAAAGTTCTTCACCTAGGGAGAAGGACGGCAGGTCATCCCCGTCTGCTGAAGGATTATACTCTGAAAAGATTAACTGTGGAAAATCATTCAGGAGACAAGGAACTCAGTATGACCTCCCCGTGTGAGACCAGTTAAAATGGCTAATGCAAACCTTCTGTGAGAAGCACATCCTTCTCTCCACACATGGTGGGGAGCTCTGCCCAGCTTGTGGTTATGAAAGGATGCTACAAAAAGGGTAAAAGGAACAGGAGAGACACATGGCATCCAGAGAAGAGCAACGAAGCTGGGGAAGGGTCTAGAGAAAAAGTCCTGTGAGGAGTGGCTGAAGGAACAGGGGTTGTTTAGCCTGGAGAAAGGACGCTCAGGGGAGACCTTCTTCCTTTCTATAACTCCCTGAAAGGACATTGTAGCCAGGTTGGGGTCAGTCTTTTCTCCCAAGAAACAAGTGGACAAGAGGAAACAGTCTCAAGCTGTTCCAGAGGACATTCAGGTTGCATAGTAGGAAAAATTTCTTCCCCAAAAGGGTTGTCAAGCCCTGGAACAGGCTGTCCAGAGAAGTGGTTGAGTCATCATAATTGAAAAGCTGTGTAGATTGTGGCACTCAGGGACATGGTTTAGTGGTGGACTTGGCAGTGCTGGGTTGATGGTTGAACTTGATCTTAAAGATCTATTCCAGCCTAAATGATTCTATTATTCTAGTATCAGTGTCAAACAAGGGCTGGAAGTAAAGCTTTGGAGGGAGAGATACAAAAGCTCTGTCTCTTTAGATGATTAGAAGCTAGGTAGAAGAAGATTGTTCTTCACATGTACTTCCACAGGACATGGGACACTAGGCTCTCATGGGCTCTTTAAATATCAAAACAGTCATAGCAAGAACCAATGACTCAAAGTGGAAGCCA
>JAAGNO010016183.1:17903-35713 GCA_033439905.1 Ceryle rudis | reverse complement strand
TGGGGCCTCCTCCACCTCTCTGGGCAGCCCATTCCAGTGATCTATCACCCTCATATTAAAGAGCTTTTTTCTAATATCCATTCTAAACCTATCCTTTCCCAACTTAAAACCATTGCTCCTTGTCCTGTCATTACAAGCCCTTTTGAATAGACCTTGCCCTGCCTTCATGGAGGTCCCCTTCAGGCACTGGAAGGTCACCATAAGGTCCCCCCAGAGCCTTCTCTTCTCCAGGCTGAACAGCCCCAACTCCCTCAGCCTGTCTTCATAGGCGAGATATATTTAGAGTTCACTCATTTCATGTGCTAACTCTTTGAATAGTCTAGACCAGAGGGGATACTTGGCAGCACTGCTCTGAGTAGTGGGAGTAACTGTGCAGTCAGTTTTTCTACCTTCGTGTCAGGTCTGCCTGTGTGAGGTTGCTTTCACTGTCTGAAACTGTAACAGCACGTGAACCTGTTGCCATGGGTTACTGCTTGCGTATTTCCCAAACCATTTACGCTGCAATCAATATAAGGTCTGAATAAATGTTTTGAAATCACATTATATTTAAATTACATTTTTTAAAAAAATACTGGATTAAACTTCATACCTTTGCCTCCTAGAAAATCCTGAAGCAGAACTTAAATGTTCTTACAACACGTGTTTTATTTATATTGTATATAACTCAATGTAGAACTAAAAGAGGAAGGAAATTTATGAAGACTACACCACAGAAGAGATGGGGGAGGGAGAATGAAAGGAAGAAAAGCTATTCTGTTCTGCCTGTGGCATATTTGACCAAGCAAACACAAGGCACTGAAATCCATGGTGCTGCTATTTTTTGGTGGTTTGTTTGGGCGTTGGTTTGTGGTTTGTTTTTTTGGGTTTTTTTTTTTTTTTTCTTTTTTTCCCAGTAGAAGAGATTCAACAGAGTGTCTGAGTTTTGAAAAGCCGTGAGAGGGGAAACTCGTTAGTGTGATTGAAATGGTGAGCGCATTTGCAAAAACGACGTGTGAGCTGCGCATCCTGTTTAGTAACAAGGAAGCGGTAAAGTTCTGCGAGCTGCTCGGTTTGTTAACACGTCTGATACAGCTGTAGAAATATAAACCAGGAGCCCGTCGCTTTTCTTTAGCTACAGCAGCTTGCTTTGGTGTAAGAAATATTTTGGGATTGCACCTGTGCAGGTTATAGAGGATGGTGAAAGAATGGATACCTCTCGTTCTGCATTGAGCTTTTGGATTTTTGTTGCGTATTTAGGATAAAAAAGATGGAGATTTATCTGCCCATTTTTCCCCTCTCTTTTATTAGTACCTCCTAAGCCTGTCCATCTCAAACCTGGGCAGGAAAGAATTCCTCCGGCACCTTCTAGGCCTTTGCCAGCTGATCCCAAGTCGTCGAGGAGCTTAGCACCTGGAGAAGAAGATATACCAATATCAGCAGGAGTCAACACGCTCATTGAGAAATTTGAAAGTATCAGGTAAATATGGCTTTGCGAGATCTGCTCTAATATCTCCCTTTTCTGCATTTTTTTAACTTAGAATATAACAATAGAAAACAATTACCATAATTATCACTTAGAAACTCCTCTCGGGATGTTTTCTGCTGGGAGTGCAAAACTTGACTAACTACACAATGATTTTAATTTATTTTTTTTTTTAAATAAAAGCACATATTTCAACAACTCTTAGTTTGTAACGTGCAGTTGTTCTTAAGGATCTAAAGAACTGCTGATGAATTTGGTAAGTAGTCTACCAGAATTAAGTGGCTCAGAGTCTGTTTTCAGTAAGTTCCTGACTTGATGTCAGGATTGGTTTTTTGCATTATAGGAACTTGATTGTTGTGATAGACAGAAAACTCAATTACTTTATAAGATTCATACCATTAACTTGCTTCTTGGAAGCAGGGGAGAGTTAAATTGCAATGCACTGTGAAACAACATCATGTAGAACTTTATATATATGAGACATTAAATGGAATAAAAATATATGTATTTTGCTGTAAAAGCAACTCCCTTCACAAACACATGAAAACTCTTCTCTGAAGACCAAATCTGCATGATGGAGCTAAGTAATTTTTTATTTTTTTGTAAAGAGGGAGATGGAGAGAGAGGCACCATACTGTGCCTTGCAGTGTATTAGCACCCGGGTGAATCTGGTAAGGTGTCTTTCGAAAAGAGAAAGTAGTGCCTTGTGCTTCAGAAACATCTCTGGCAGAAAATACCTTGCCCCAAAGGCTTTGTTCTGTTGAAGAACATGAATTCCTGTTGAACAAACCCACAACCAAATACTTCTTTTAAAAGATGATTTCTCCCTCCCCTAATCTTCAAACCAGACAGTTCTTCAAGACAGCACGGGGAGTATTAAATGCCTAGCATTCTAGTGGTGCCATTTCAGTAAAACTTATGGGTAATGGTGGTGTGTTTGTATTAGAAAATGTTGGGTCAATATTTATAGCAGCCTGTGCACTTGCCTGCTAGGATTGTCAAGGGGGATGCAAGAAGTAGAGCTTGAATGAGGCCCTCTCTCTTTTGGAGTACTCTTGAAACCTCTGAATGTTACTATGAATAACTGTGGTGCTTTCCCTTCACCCACAGGCAACCTGTACATATTCTTCAGAGAAACCAGCTAAATTTATCTCTTAAGATGGAGCCTTGCCTGGACTCATCCAAACAACCGAGCTCATGTGACTGTGACATGGCGGCTTCCAGCAGCTCTTCCACAAATGAAAAAGGTGAACCAGATGAAAATGAGCCAGACATACCATGCAGCACAGACCTATCTAATACAGACATAATGAAAATTAAAGAGCTAAGCATAGGTGATAACAAAAGCCATGAAGACTGTACTGCTGTGACTGTGAGCAAAGAGTCCTCTAGAGAGCTTGGCAGTAAGGACTCAACTGCAGAACTGAACGGTAATGGTAAAATTCCCAACAGAGACAGTGGCATTGACAGTCCGTCTTGTAGTGTGGCAGGGGAAACTTTCCCCAGTGAAGAAGGTGCAGAGCAGAAGAAGCCAAGCGTGACTGGGAACCCAGGGGAGATGGAACCTGAGAAAAAGGGCACCAAACCTTCCTCTGCAGAGCAGAAGAGAGACTCCACGCAGGATGAAGACAGTGACATTGATGAAGGAAGCAGTGAGGAGCAAGAGACAGCAGAAGCGCCAAAGTTAGAATATTTGGATGTAAACAAGGTAAGGTAATTTCTTTGTTGCTATTAAGTTCTCTGAAATCAGTTCCTGACTCTGGCCAGAGATCTCTGCCATCACTTCCATATGTTGTTTGGGGTTTTTTTTTTTTTGTTTGGTTGGTTTACATCAAAGGATCATGACAGTCATTATAATTTCCTGCTTGATGCAGGTCATAACTTGATCCTGATCTAGATAGTATCTTTTAGAAAGGTTCCTGGTCTTGATTTAAAAGGTTTCTTGTAAGAGAATCCATCACAGCCAGAGGCAAGTTGTTAAAATTTAAGTGCTTTTGTAGGTAAAGACTCAAGTACCTTGTGTTTCTTGTTTAAGCTTGCCTGGGTTCAGCTTCTAGTTGTTAGATCACATTGTTTTCAGTAAGGCCCCACTGATGTGCAGAGGGCTAACTGGACATGGCGTCTTGCAGGGTCAGGGCCTTGCATCCCAGTAGGACATGTATGATGGAAATCTTTGCTAACAGGAATTTTATTTTTTAAATTTTTAAATTTTTTTAAACAAAGCCTGTGTTTCTTCATGTGACTACTTCTTGGGCGCAAAGAAGTTGTTTTGAGGGTATTTATATCAAATTACTTTCCGGCAAACTGTACCTAGAAGAGATTTTCAGTGAAGCCAGAGTAATGTAGTCCAGGCTGCTGTGTATTTGCTTCAGCTCTGTAAGATTAATGAAAGATTCCTTTGATGATCTGTTTATCAAGACAGTTATTTTTAGAAATAGTGCTGATAGAATGGGTTAGATTTTTCCAGAAAAAAAAAAAAAAAAACAAACCAGAAAAGGCTTTGAGCAAAATGGCTGCAAAATATTCCACTCTTTTTTTTTTGGTGGCTTTTTTTATGTTTGGGCTTGTTACGTTTCTTTTTTTTTTTCCTTCTTTTTTCCCCATTCAGCCATCATGACAGTAAAGTTAATATACTGGATTTTTGTTTTCTTAGTATGATGAGCATTAGCGACTAATAAACTGTAACTAATGAACTATAGTGTTCACACCTCAGCTTGTGCAAATGGGGTGGTTCTGTTGAAATCACCAATGACATCCCAATTTCTGTATGTCAGGAGTTTGTCCCTTGGGAAATGTGGAGGTTAACACTCATTCAGTAGCTCCTAGGTCATACTGGCCAGGGACTATTGAAGAGTGATGAAATTGCATGAGGGTATGTGGTGTGCAAGAAGTTATGTCTCTCAGAGCTAACAAGTACAGTTTCAGAGTACAGTTAATGCTTTCTGTTGTCCCCTTCTTTTCCAAGAATGGAAGCAGCCTGATGAGGTAAATACACTTGCAGGAAGGCATGAAAAAACCCCATGCTTTCTCTCATGAATGCATTGCGTTATGCTGCAGTTCTTCCTGCTGCTTTATCTCAAGCTGATGTGACTGGACCCACCTTCCATTCATGTCATTCAGGCACTGGGTTTGTAGCCTGTGACTCTTCGCTACTTCATTGCTGTGCTGCTCCTTCTGCCAGTTCAGTGAATGTCAAAGCCGCCAGGTGTTAGCGTGAGGTCTCAGAGGGATGTGAAAAGGACCCAGCAGAGTAGGAAGCAGTGAGGGCTACATGAAGCAGGCATGTTTGGCCAAAGCCAACTGCTCTGTGTTGCTGAGGAGGATATAATCTAGTTTACTGCTGCGTGAGTCTGTGGTCCCACCTGGCAGCTGGTGTGGATTCAGGCCTGTCCCACCTCCATGAGAGCCAGGGAGGATTCCCTTGCCTTGGTACTGTGTATGTCAGATGTGGTCTCCTGAGTGTGGAAGGCTGTGGTGCAGATTGCCTTAGGCTTGCACACGAGTAAATTCATGGCACTATGAGTGAGGGGATCCAGCAGGACTGCAGGGTCTGTACTGACAAAGGAGATCTGTGTCTTTTATTTTGTATGCAAGAATTTAACATAGGGGTCTGCAGGAAACATCTCGGTGATGGAGACTCCAACTAACTTCTATCTATAGGCTTCTATTAACGCAACATCTAATGCATCCATCGACATCTGGTACCTCTTCAGCAGTTTGCTGTGAAAGGTTGTTTACATTTCAAATGGGCAGCATCCGTCACCATCACAATACAAGGATTCCGTTGCCGTTGGTTTTCCCTCGTGTGTTTATACACATATGAACACACTGTGAAATAATTATTTTATATTAATAATATATATGTATGTGCTTGTCTGCAACGGAAATGTTATTTAAGATTATTACTTGCAACATGCCAGTGAGAAAATGATGCAAGAAATTAAAAAAAAAAATCTGGTAATTAAATCTGCTGTTTGGACGGTATCAAAATAACTGTGGCAAACCCAAGCAGAAGACTTCACCATATGATTAAGAAGTGATTTGCTGACAAATGCCAACGTTCTGTAAGACAGCAGAGTTTTGAGGGCTCTTTTAAAGTCTTGTTCCTTAGGTTAAGTATCTGTATAGTATGAAATAATGCTGCTAACACTCATCTATGAGGTCATAATTCTCTGCAGCATGCTTGGTGAATTTATGGAGAGATATCTCTAGAGGAAAATTTGTTTAGTTTTCTTGTGTTGCTGTATTGCAGCTACTCTTCCTAAAGTGCACGTATGTGATGCGCTTCGGGTTTCCCTTGCATTTTGAGTTGATTTCACTTTGCAAAGGGCAGTTTTGATGCTGACCAAGCTACACCGAGTTAGCTTGGTTTTGCAGCCACGTGGCTTAGAGATTTGTTGCCGCTTCTGTAGTGTAAGGACTGTGCCCTCTTCTGGGGATGAGGCGTACAAAGCCAAGTTGTGTGTTCGGTGTCCACATCATCCTCCCACTCTCCCCTTCGATTCTGGTACAGATCTGAGGCACTATGGACCACTATGGACTATGGTTAGGGTAAAGGACCATAGCTTTCAGCAAGGAGAGACAGTGAGATTTGAAATTGACTTGTTTAGTGGCTGTTCTTAGGCTGGAAGCTCACATCACCCTTGACAAAAATGGTTATTTTTCCAGAAAACAAGATATTTGCCCTGCTGGAAGTAAGAGAGGTGAGTTCGGTCAATAGCAGCTGCTGGCTTGGGAGCTGGGAAGACCCAGCTCCTCCAGAAAGCTGCTTCCCTCTTCCTACCCCTAGTACCAGGCTTTGCAGCTGCATGACAGAGGTAACCAGGGCTATCATTAAATATGCAGATTTCAAGAAAGCTTTGTTATAGCTGGAGGAGGATGCGTAAGTACAGCTGCAGAATGATTTAATGATGGCTCACTAACTCCTAGGATATCAAGTTAAGTGAAGCTCGTAAATAAACCTAACTAGGAAAAATAAATCTCTTCTCTAATTTTCTACTGCAGATATCTTTCCATCCACCACCCAAGGTTTCGCACAGCCCATGGCTGGTGAGATAACATTGCCTGATACGTGACTCATTTTACCTAGTGTAGCCTTAGCTCTGCAGTGTGATGTGGCTTCTTTTTGTAGTCTGTAGCACAGTCTAATACATCTCACTGTTAGCACAAAATTCCCGGAATATGTTTTCAAATCTAAGGAATGACTTACTGGGATTTCCAGTTATCTCTTATCTAAATGAAAATGAACAAAGGCAGCTTATTAGTTTTGATAATGTCTCAGAAAATGTCAGGAGCTCCAGGAACTGAGGCATGTTAGCCTCGATGGTTACAAAAAAAGCCTGAGACTGAGGGGCTGTCCTGCTCTGTACTCATATAGCCAAGCTATATGAGCCAAGCTTCTGCCAGCTGCCCGGGAACAATGGAGGAATGCTTCCGAGATGGCTAACACTTCATATCTTTTTATTTAGATATTTTTCACTAACATATGGTCACTGGTGATCCCAAAACAAATGCTTTTCTCCATCTGTACAGCTTCCTGCTGTGTAAAACAGTAATAACAAAGTCCCATGTGGGCCTCATACAGTCACTGTCACAGGCTTCCATTCTGCCTGTACGTGGCTGTACAGAGTTTCACTTCTGATGTCATTGTACAGTTTGTGTTGGAAAATTTGGCCAAGTCAGACCTTTGGGTAAGATTGAGATAATCTTCTGTATATTCTGAATATTCTGAAAAAAAAAATTGCATAAGTCAAAGTTTTAGTCATAATGCTGGTTAGGAAGATTCAGATATGGTCTCTTCATCTTTTTTTTATTTGTTTGTTTTGCTTAAAAATATCCTAAGGGAAGTGAGATCTCAGCACAACAAAGATGATGACCAAGCATGAGATAACTTTTCCACACTGTTTTCAGCATTTTTGAGTAGGAAGTTGTCTGTGATCTTTCTGGGACTTTCTGTGTTCGTTGTAGAGGTGACTGGTGGGGTTTTAAAGCATAACTGTATATGGTTTTAACTTAAGCTGCATCCCAGCAGCTTTCTTACAAGATTTAGTGAAAGCCCTTTGTGATACAGATGCTAAAAGAATATGCTTGTGCACAACCAGTTGTATGAAAAATGGTTGCTGCAGGGTATTGCCCAAGTTTTCTCATATCAAGCCTTTGCTTTAAATTTTTATTTCAAACTTCTTTTTCATAATAGCCAGGTCAGGCTTTGCATCCGTCAATCTGTGGCCCAGGCATGCTTGGCAGGCATCCAGCCCCGGGCGGTGAGCGGGTTTGCAGAAAGCAGGGATGCACTTCTGGCTGCTTAATAGCAGAAATCAGCTCATCATCTGCCATTTCCCAGTTTGTATCTGTGACTGGGGTATTTGAGGTGCAAATTCATTCCCACCACCGGTGTGAATCTGACCTTTACAAAAAGCTGGTTCTGTTTGTTTCAAGGCTGGCATTTCCTTTTCCTTTAAGATGTTTTATGGACACTTAGAGCTGGAAGTTAATTTTTGAACCTTCCACAAAGAAGTGAAAGAGCATCACACAACCGCTGCTTTGAGTGCTGGAGTGAGCTTCCTGTCCCCTGAAGGCAATGCCTACCACTTCCCTTTTCTCATCCTCCTTGTCACCCTGACAGCCCGACTGTTCTAACAAGGCTCTGCAGTAGATGTACAGTTGCGGTGTATGCCTGTGCAGGACAGCTGGAGATGCTGTGGCTGTGCCAGGCAGTTAGGCAGCAAGTGCATTGGGCAAAGCAGAAGTGAAATATATTTACAAGAACTGAACAACCAAAATTCTGCCTAGGTTGGAAGCCTATAAATGTAAGGAATATAAACCCCACTGGGGTTTGCAGATTGGTATTACTTTTCCTTTAGAAACACAGACCGTGAAATACCTTGTTCCTAGTGAACTGAATTATGGCTCAGACTTCGTAAAGCTGTCCAGCCGTGACACAAAATAAGATTGCAAGAATGGAACTGCCTCACGTTTAATTATCTACTGTTTCATTTAAAATGTTATATGCATTGAAAGGCAAATATGTTGCAAATTAGTCTGAAAAGACTTGCCTATCTGCCCCTAGCAGAGCCAGCAACTCAAGATAAGAGTTGCTCTTTAAAACTGAGCTCAAGCTGAGAGTCTGTTCAGCCGTTGTTTGGTATTTAAGCAGATGTCAGCAAGTTTTTTGGAAATATAAACTGAATTGCAGATGGTGAGGGTCAGGAGGTTAGAAAGTGCCTGTGCTATATTAAGATTTACTTCCGAGAACAAATGTAGTTGGTTGGAAAGAATGATTTTTCAAATTCTGAATTCAAACAAATGAAAGGATGCTCTTGGCAGCTGGTATGCTGGCCTGTTATATCAGTGCCTTTCATTCAGGTGCTCTTTTGTGCCCAGCGAAACTGGCAGATAAATTATTTCTCAGTGAGAGATCCTCGTAGTTATTGGCCATCAGTGCATTCCACTATAAGTAATATCTTGTCTGTGCTTTTAGCAAGCTCAAAGCTTTGTTGTGCTGTGATATTTTTTATTGCTTTTTTTTTTAAACTTTCCCCTAAATATTTATATATATCACATGAGTGAATGGAGCACGATCACAGAGTCATAACATGCATTGAGTTGGAAGGCACTTCTAAAGGTCATCTAGTCCACCCGCCCTGCAGTAAGCAGGGACAGCTTTAGCTAGATCAGGTTGCTCAGAGCCCCATCAAGCCTGACCTTGAATGACTGCACGGATGGGGCCTCCACCTCCCTGGGCACCCTGTTCCAGTGTTCCACCACCCTCATAGTGAAGAACTTCTTCCTAATGTCAAATCTAAATCTACCCTTCTCTAGTTTAAAACCATTGTCACTCCTCCTATTGCTACATGCTCTTGTGAACAGTCCCTCCCCAGCTTTCCTGCAGGCTCCCTTCAGATACTGAAAGGCCACAATAAGGTCCCCCCAGAGCCTTCTCTTCTCCAGGCTGAACAACCCCAACTCTCTCATCCTGTCCTCTTAGGAGAGGTGCTTCAGCCCTCTGATCATCTTTGTGGCCCTTCTCTGGACCCACTCCAACAGGTTTATGTCCTTCTTGTGTTGAGGGCTCCAGAGCTGGGATGTTGTGTAGCGTGTTAGAATAGCTTAAAAGAGTATTTAAGTTTGCCTGGAATAATTTGAGTAGCAGGGTTGGTAGATTATGTGTCAAAGCTTTATTCATGGCGTGGTTGCCCGTCTCCAGGTTTGTGCCTGAGAGGGATCACTTTAAAATTAGACCAATACTGTTTTAAATCCAGGAAAGCTATTCACCTTCCGTCATATAATACTTAAAGCATGGAACTGCGGAGACTTCGTGCGAAGCGATACCTCATTTCATGTAGGATAACTGTGGGTCTGGTTTGTTTGAATTCATAGCTACCCTTGAAAAGTCTTTGAGGTCTTTCAGTTTTATTGCAGTTCACCTAAATATGGGGGCAGGAGGGCCTGTTTAAATATTTCTTGTTAATTTTGCTTGGAAACAAAATAAGGTGGTGCTGAAGAAGCTTAAAGGGAGCATTTAATTGACATTTTCTAACAATCTGTTGGTGACCTGCAGGGTTATGTCTAGAAATTCCTGCCACAAATGCTAGTGAGCGCACAGAGACAGATGGACTTTTGGGATGTCCTTGGTGAGGGGCCCAGGTGTTTCCTGAACTGGAAACAGCTCTGCATGTTTAATAGACTTCAGCTGGAGTTTTACTCCATGGATTTGTCCAGTCCTTTTGTGAGCCTGCGTGAAGGTTTACCATCCGCAGTGACCTGTTGCTTGAGGAAGGAGCTCGTGGTCTTGATGCAGCACTTTGGTCATTTTATTTGATGCCCTTTAGTTTTCCTATCGAGGAAACAGTGAATAATTGTATTCCACTGATGCTCTCTGTCCCATTAATCGTTTATACATCTCTCTTACCTTCATTGCAGTTGTCTCTTTTTATTTTTTTTGTCTTTCCCCCCTCTCCCGTATCCAGCCCTGTAAATTTTCCCTGCATTTGATCATCTTTGCCGCCCCTTTTGGATGTTTGTATTGCTGAACATAAAAAAGCCAACCTTCAGTTCTGAACTGGTTTGGTTATATGTAAGCACAGCAGTTAAAATCTAGACCCTTAAAAGGGTATCAGAGAGCTAAATCCTGTATCCTAATAATTCAAGTATTTTTAAGCATTTAGAGAGCAAAGAGTCTCTGTAGCTTTTGGCTGAACTGTGAAGAAAGTCCGTACTTCATAACTTCATTCAAGCTTTTAATTAGTCCTTTCTCATTCTATTTTTTATTCAAATGAGCTTAATGAAGGACTTCACCGAGTGACTTGGGTTACATTGCTGAAAATTCTTTCCAGGGAATTGGCTGGTGTTTAAAGCTGCTCAGAACTCTTAGAAATATGCCATAGTGAGTAATGCTGTGCTGGCCAGAGAGGGAAAGCTGCGGCCAAACAGGTCTGGTTTCTGGTTTTCTTTTTAGTCACAGGACCTGAATCCAAAAAGGAGAAGAGATGATTTACAGTCTAGTGCCTTAGTTACCAAATAGACTAGACTTATTTCCAGATTTGGAGGATATTTCTGGTTCTTTATAAAAAAAGCATAATGAACTGATGTCCTGAGCAGCCATTGACTGCATCACTAATTGCTCTTTCAGAAAATAGCTTTAAAGATGTCTCTGGAGCCAGCTAATCTTTTGAGGAGGGATGTGGAGCAGTTTCTGAAATGTGTTAACCTCCTTCACTTCAGCTTTCTCTGCTGGCAGGGAATTTGGCTCACTGAAAATTGAAGAGAGCAGCTGATGAAACTTATGTTTGTAGGTGCAGATGGATTGTGTTATATGTAATTTTTTTTTTTTTTTTTCAGTGTACAGAGCCCCAAAAGCTATTCAACATTGCAAATGAGCTGCTCCATACAGAAGAAGCGTATGTTAAAAGACTCCATCTTTTGGACCAGGTAATTCAGTTCTGAACAAACTTGCTTTCTTTTCTGTGAGCAGCACTGATGTCTCCTGTTCATTCCCTAACCTATAGCCCCATAGTGTGAAAAACGCTGTTTATAGGTAGAATGTGGAGTCTGCTTGCCACAGTGCATGCCATGGGTCACAGAGGTGAGCTTTTGGCAAGATCGGGATGTTGGAAAGAGGAATTGGAGAGCAGCAGTCTAAGATACAGACATCAGCACTTGGTTCCTTCCTGAGCGTACGTGGAGAGGAAATCACAGGGATGTTGAAGGCACTGAGATGATGAAATCTGTGATTGCTCTGTAATGTGCAAGAGTTTGACTAAAATCGGGCCACGTGGGTGAGCCCCATGCTCACAGTGATTTCTTCTCCCCCCCATGTTCCATAATTGTTATTTATGATGTTTACACAGGGGGATAAAGTAAAACTGGTGTGTTCAACCTGAACTTTATTCCACATAAACATTGAGTTGAGTCTACAGGGTTCAGACATTTCTATAATTACCTCAAATTAAAAAAAAAACCCACATCCATGAATATGCAGAAAAGAATTAAAAATGAGGATGAGTCACATTGCTAACCAAGTGCTTTTTAAAAATGAGAAAAAAAAAAAAAAAAGAAAAATTGTCACCTTGCTATAAGTCATGTTAGAAGCTGTAACTTACAGAGCCCTCTACCCTCTAAGTCTAGGACCTCTAGGGAAGACTTCCCAATGTTTGCTTTGGATGACCAGCAACTGTTTCAAGACCTTAGAACTAAGGACTGTCTTTCCCTTTTGCTCAGTACAGTGTAATTTTTCACAAAGAGAAACAAAATAATCACATGGTTTATTTTTCTTCACATAGATAGGGGTAAGTGCTCTCCGGGGAGCTGCAGGGGGTTGTTCTTTGCAACTGTAGGCCCAACTATGAGATGTCTGGCCTTCCTCAGTAGTATCAGTCTTTTTTTGTCTTACCCCTCAGATTTTTCTAATATATGAATACAGCTCATAGTTATAAATCTAACCCTAACTGACAGTGGGCTTACGTTTTGTGAACTTCCTGAAAGACCCCAAGGACTGACGACCAGAAGTCGAGCATTGTAGCGCTGTTCTAAGGCAGTCGGCTTTGTGATATTGCAATCCAAAGCCAGCATGTCTGGCATTCCTTTTGGTAAATGCGTGTCGGTTCTGTCTTCTTCTTTTATGCAGGTTTTTTGCACTAAGTTGTCAGAAGCAGGTATTTCATCTGAAGTGATAACAGGCATCTTTTCAAATATTTCTTCCATCTATTGTTTCCATGGACAATTTCTTCTTCCTGAGCTCAAAACCAGAATTACACAAGAATGGTGAGTAACTGTCATTACAGTTATTTTAAAAATAAGTTTTCAAGGAACTATAGCAACCATAAGGCCTAGTCCAGTCCAGAATTGTTAATTGTTTACTGCAGAAGTTCACTTGTTATTTAATACATTAGGATGGAGTCCCTTAAGTATTTCTTACTATAGGAATTTCCAGAGTGCATTGTGAGAAGTTTTTCAGTCTAAAACATTGCCAGAGCTGTTTTCCTTACTGTAGTTCCACTCTCCTATTATTATTATTACAGTGCTGGGAAATTGCACTGCTAGGAGGGGAGGAAATTGCTTATTTTCACCCCATAGATGAAGTACTTCTGGCCCCACAGTGAAGTATTAAAAAAAAGCTGTTAATTCTCGAAGAAGGAAAATGCATCATCGTGTCAGTTTAGACTTTGCATGCCGTGTTGGAGACTTCATGACAAACCTCCATTTTATGTTTTCCTTAATGAATTTTGTTATGGTTGTATAAAATTCAATTTCATTTTAAAATTATCATTGTAGCAGCCAACTAATAGAAAATCTGGACAGACAGATGACTTTATATCTATAAATCTGCTTATTTCTGTTGTTGAGCAACCATAGTGTTGCACAAGTTTTTACTCTAGAATTTGTTTGCATTCCATTCTACGAGATATAAATATAATTGGTTACAGTGTATATGTACTTTCCTTAAGAAGAGAAGTGTATTTTTTGGGTTTGTTTTTTTTTTTTTTTTCTTTTCTAATGAGTAACAAAAGTCAAATACTTGTTAAAATCTGGCCACTGTAATAAACTGTAGATAAGGCAGAAACACAGCGATAGGTAGATTAACTGTAAGGCAGATTTAGGAGACTTGATTTGAGAGGACACACTGGCTGTAAAAAGCATCCTGCAGTGGGAGATGCGGATGGTGCTGATGCTGCACCTTTCCAAGTACCCTAAATGACCAAGACAAGACCAGAGTTCACCTGTCTTTTGGCTGAGCCCAGTCTTCACATAGTTCATCAATGACCAGAAGGAATAAAGGAGTTTCTTCATCTGTTCACCTGACTTGTGTTTACAAGGACAGCTGTAATTAAAGAGGAGGAAAACTGGAGAGTCTGGAAGTTAGAAGCTTGTTAAATTGGTAAAGACGGTCTAGTGTGGTCAGACTGCGAGTCACAAATTCAGCCGGAAGGAAAAGCTGGAGGGAAAATGTGTGGCTCTCTGCCTGGCTGCCAATTTGTAGGAGATAAAAATGCATGGCTACCACTGCTCCCAGCCTGGGGAGGTCTTTAGGTGAACGTGTGTCTGGCCCCTTGGCACTACCCAGCTGAGTGATTTCTTTGTATTAAAGCCTCTTCAGATATTTGGCTGCAGTGGAAAAGATGATCTTTTAAAAAAGGTTTCCCACAAGATTTTTGTGCTGAGCAGCAGAGATACATAGATTTTCTTTAACGATGTGTAGTCAGTTTAAATCCCCTCTTCACTTTAGAGGGTGACGGTGAGGCAGAAATATCATCCTTTGTACATCTAGATTAATGTTTAAGGTTTCATCTTGGGTACTGTATAGATTACTTTAAACTAAACTTAGCCTGAAATATCTTCACTGCATATGTGTGTGTTTATGCATGCGGGAGAGAACTGTGAAGGTCTTACAGCTGTGTTTTCTCTCTGTAGATAGTACTGATTTGCAGAGATTTCAGTACTTACTTTCAGTCTCTTTCCCATAGGAGTGTCAACCCCCGACTAGGGGATATTCTACAGAAACTCGCTCCTTTTCTGAAGATGTATGGAGAATATGTAAAGAACTTTGACAGGGCAATGGACATGGTGAACACATGTATGCAGAGGTCCTCTCCGTTCAAAGATGTCGTTCAGAACATACAGGTATGTTGTTAGTTGACATCATATGGCTTGGAGATCCTTATTTATTTGTGTGAGTTTGTGGGGGTTTTTTTCAAGCGTGACATACTTTTTAGCTACAAGATAATGCTGCTCTAATACTAAATATGCACAGTGTTAGTGGCAGTCCCTTCTTCTCTCTTGCTGTGACACAGATTTTTCACATAAGTAGTTTTTTTCTCTGCTCACGTATTCAAGAGGAGTATCAGAAGTTACAGAATGAAACTTTGCCGTTGGCCTGGTAGTTCTGACTGCAAATGTCCATTTATAAACTCTTTATGATTTCTGTTAATCATTACTAATTTTCATGGCTTTTTTAGTAAATACGTTTTCATTCTGAGGCGGGTGTGTTTTGAGTTTGGGCACGTCACTGGCAGCATCTGCTGTCGATCTGATATTTCTGAGGTTCTTGAAGTGGCACACAGCTCTGCAGGAGGGTGCTTAGCATGGATTTTCATGTGTTTTCTCTTAATTATACAAAAAGCTGTGTGGGGAATGGGGAAGAGCTCTGCTTATGCTGGCATATCTGTAAAACCTCTCATCCCCTCAGGCCCTGAGCCAGCTGAAGGGATGCAGCAGACTCCAGCACGCTTGCAGGCGTCCCGCCACTGGAGCTGGGAAAGCAGATACTGGGAGGGGAGGACTGGCGGGGAGCGGGTTAAGCTGAGGAGGGAGCTCAGCTGCCTTCCCTAAATGGGAGGATTGTGGCTGGGCCAGCTGTCGGGGGGATCGAGTAATCCGCTGCAAGCTGGGAGCGGAGAGGCCCTGTGCAGAGGGTCAGGGCTGCTGGCTGGTGACTCAGACAGAAGCTTGGAGAAGCAGGAACTGGGGAAGGTCCTCTCCTACCAGGCTTTCACTCCATGTGGCCTTTATTTAACCTTTTTCTGTCTGAGCCCGGACTGCTCTCACCAAGGTTCTGTGAAGCAAGCACTTTAAAAAAACCAGTGCACCAGCATTCTGCTGTCTTCCCTTTCTGCCAAGCCAGTGACATGGCTTTCTGAAGTGTAAATCAGTTTGTGACTGTTTTCCTTACAGCACAGGCATCTGCCCACCCTAAAATTCATCTGCATCTCTGCACTAAGCTACCAACACAAACTATCTGTGTTAGCTGTCAGTCTGCAAAACTAGTCCGCAGCTGTCTGAGACCATGAGTATTTTTGCTGCTGCTTGAGCAGGCGGTACGAACGTAGGCAGTGCATGTAGGAGATACAATTCTGAAGCCTACTGAAGACGGTGCTTTACTGCAGGTTATTTTAGCACCAACATCACAGCACCCTTTGTCCTCTCTCAGTGAGCCATAGCTGCAACAGGCAAAAATTTGACCCAGGTTACTTAGTCCATACATCTGACCTATCTCTGTGCTATCAAAAGCCACAGTTACTTTTCAAAACAGTAGTTGAGATCTGTTGTGATCCTGCAGTAACACACTGTCCACCTAAGCTGTTAATGGAGTAGTTACATAGCTTAAGGTATTGACAATTATTAATTATGCTAAACTAGGGAAAACGGAAGACAAAACTCAAATGGTGCTTACTAGTGAATGACTGTGACTTACTGAATTTACTTTAGCTGACCTTGAAGATAAATGTTCTTTCTGTTAGGTTCACACCCACCTACTGGGCCCTAAACTGGATAGCTGCTGACTTTATTAGGACTTTTCTCATGTTGACTTTCTCCTTATACCATCACATAGGTACTTTTTTAGTATCTGTTCCTGTGGTTTCGATTCCCACATGAAATAAACACAGAATAAACTTTTACCCTTTTGCTAGTAAAGTAATTTGAATTGCAGGGTAAACTCTGTAAACTTTAAAAATTTGCACAGCATTAAATTTTCCGTATTTGGAACGGTTTATGTTGTCACTGCTGACTTTTTACAGAGGGTACACTTGGCGTGTGAATACAACTGGTGTGTGTCTTGAAGTGACTTCCTCCCCTGCTTCCCTATTGCTGTTCAGTGTTAAGAATTACTGAACTGTGAGAATAAAAGGACAATGGAGAAGGTTATAGTAAGTGGATTTGGGAATATAACCCAAGAGCTAATATGCACTAGTGCAGTTCTGTGCCCCTTTCAGTTCTTTGCTGAATATGATTCTTTCCATCCCAGTTGTATTTTCTGGGAAGCCTAGTGCTGTAAAACTCAGAAATAAAAATTCACTTTATCTCTTTTACATCTTTGAGTATCCTGAAGGATGGCTAATATTTTATTTTATTTTTATTTTCAAAAAAATTGAAAATACCCGAAAACCAAGAACCTTTCTCTGAGAAGCATACTGAAATTTATGTGGTCATTGAGGGGTTGTTACGCTAGAACAGACCAAGATGTGGCATTAGTGAGCTGATGTAAAAACAATGCCGTGGAGAAGAGTGTGTGTTTATCTGTGTATATACGTACGGTTAACGTGCTGGTGTGGGATTCAGGAGTCAGATTACACTGCGAGAAGAAATTCCTCGTGTGCTTTAAAACAAGCTACTTATTCTTACTGTGTTTCTCATTTCTCCTCCCCTCTTTTACATAGAAATATCCCTTCTCCTAATAGGAATCCTATGAAAATAAGTACACTACAACACTCAGTACTATTGCAAGCAGAGAAGATCGGTGCCTTATTGGATAATATTTAGTATAATTAGTCTCAAACCTACTCCTCTTCTTGGTCAAGTAGGGAAAAAAAAAGAGAATTTGCGGTGGCTCATTCAGAGGTGGTGGTGGGCCTTGTATCTGCTGCTCATGCAGTAAGCTCTAGCAACCCTGTGAGGTTTTTGACTTTATGTGATCTTTAAATGGAAAAATGCTGCTTAGGACGATGGATCAAAGAGCATTTCTGAGCCTGTGAAGAAACACACAAAATCTGAAATAAGATTGTTGCATGTCTGCAGAAAATGCCAGACATGGGACAAAGGTTCATGTGAAACATGCCTGTTCTGATACCTGCTTGAGGGTTGGGAAAGGGATTTGGTCAGGCTGGATAGTTGGGCTGAGGCCAATTGGGTGAGGTTCAATAAGGCAAGTGCCCGGTCCTGGCCTTGGGTCACAACAACCCCCTGCAATGCTCCAGGTGTGGATAAGACTTGCTGGAAAGCTGCATGGCAGAAAAGGACCCGAGGGTGTGTGGCCAAGGTGCCACCAGCATCCTGGCTTGTATCAGGACTACTATGTCCAGCAGGACTAGGGCAGGGATCATCCTCCTGTACTCGGCACTGGTGAGGCTGCACC